>JABASP010003014.1:0-16281 GCA_019776565.1 Sminthurinus signatus | reverse complement strand
ATTTTTAGAAGTCATTTACTGCAATACAATAGAATAAACTCTCGTTTTTTCTGGCTCGCTCCCTCTTTAGGTACTCCTGTACCCGTGTTTATTGCACATATACATGATACACTATAAACTAGATCAATGTATTAAAAAGGCATGATTCATTACCTATAAAACCCAAATAGAAAATGGAGGTGAAAGGTGAAAGCTAAATGCACAAGCGTATAAAGTTTACCTAAATAACAGAAAGTAGCATTAATACTATTCTTCTGAAGGCAGTAGAGCATGTCAGTTACATTTTTAATAAAGTAGGTACAACATACAAAAATATTTGACGAAAAGTTGACAGTGACAGAAAAAGAATGACAAGAAGAGTTTTCTCATGCTAGATATTATCAGCTTGTACATATAGTGTGTTTATAAACAAGAGTGGAGAAAAAAACTCATTACTTTACTCCAACTATGCATAATGCATATAATATATATGGAACAAAATGTTGAACATAAAACTATATTGACTAATGTGAATATTAAAATGTATAAAAAAAACAGTTATTCATTTGTCTTTTTATTTTTAATTGGATTTACAGTCAGAACCAGGGACGAATTTACTGAGGGCAGCCCGAGCAGGAAACTTGGAGAAAGTTTTAGAGTACCTCAAAGCCAATGTAGACATCAATACCTGTAATGCAAATGGATTAAATGCTTTACATCTTGCCTCTAAAGATGGACATGTCAATGTTGTAAGCGAATTGTTAGAAAGGGGTGCAAATGTAGACGCCGCTACGTAAGTACTGGAAAAAAATTATTATAGCATTTAATAATACTATCATGATATCAACATTTTATTTTATATAACCTATAATAATAATAATTTACTTTATCCACTTTCTTAATTATTACAGAAAAAAAGGAAATACAGCTCTTCACATAGCAGCATTAGGTAAGCAGTTTATTTTAATTTTATTATTTCCATATTTAACAATAGAGTTGAACTCTATGCATTTTTCAAATTGTACAAGACCCGAAAACTTTCACAAAAAACAGAGCTCTGACAAAAAATCGGAAAAGCAAAAAATGGAAATTTTGTTCCGTTTTTATCTATTTTTTTATCTTTTACTTTCGTACAATATTTCTGTTTTTTTTTTGTTTTGAAAAGATATTTGTAAAGTGTACTTACGTATCATAAAAGTAAAACAGGTTTAGTCTTTTCATTGAGTTGTATTTATTTAAAACATTTTTGTTGCAGCTGGTCAAGAGGAAGTTGTCCGACTCCTAGTTCAAAATGGGGCCAATGTCAACGTTCAGTCGTAAGTGCAAATTTAACATCTGGTTATATAGTTTATTGTAGCCTTGAAAAGTTGAATAAATAAATACACATGTATGTTTTTGCGATGCTAAATAGGCTTGTTGGTGATGTTAAGCTATATTTAGTGTAGTATATGATTCGTCATACTTTTATTATTACAGTTGTTTTAAGTTTTAACTATAATATATACTTACTTATATACTATAAACTATAATGTTCATGCATATATACGGGAATTACGCATGAAATAGTATATATTAGTTAATTTAAAAAAAAAAATTATTATTATAAATGTCAAATGCGTAATAACATGTATTTAAAATTTCTGTTCTTTATTTTTTAAACAGAGCTGGTCACTTTACTCCTCTTTATATGGCTGCCCAAGAGAATCATGATAATGTTGTCAAATATTTATTATCTAATGGAGCAAATCAGTCTTTATCCACAGAAGTATGTTTTATACTAAAATACTCTTTTTTTTTAGTATTACTTTTAGAATATATTGTTCATTTTTTATTCTTGATTACCTACTTACATATATTCGAATCTGTCTCAATTGTTGATTTTTTTTTTACATAATAATATATTAATACTATTTTTTTGTTTATTTTATTTAATTAGGATGGTTTTACACCTCTTGCGGTGGCTATGCAACAAGGGCATGATAAAGTTGTCGCCCTTTTACTTGAAAGTGATGTTCGTGGTAAAGTAAGACTACCAGCTTTGCACATAGCAGCAAAGAAAGATGATATTAAAGCTGCCCAGTTACTCTTACAAAATTCAGCAAATCCGGATGTGACTTCAAAATCCAATTTCACTCCTTTGCACATAGCCAGTCATTATGGAAATCATCAAGTAGCAGCTCTGTTATTAGATCGAGGAGCAGATGTAAATTTCCCAGCTAAACATCAAATCACACCACTTCATGTTGCTAGTAAATGGGGTAAAAGTCAATTAGCAGCACTGCTCATTGAACGTGGAGCAAATATAGAAGCAAAAACTAGAGTAAGTTGATTATAATATAAATACCATACTAATAAATAATAATATTATAATAATATACTAATCGTTTTTGTTTGTAAACATATTATAAAATAAATTTTAATTACTTTTTTTTTAAACAAAAAGGATCAACTCACTCCATTACATTGTGCCGCAAGATCTGGTCACGAGCAGCTTGTCGATCTTCTATTAGAAAAGGGAGCGCCGATAAGTGCCAAAACAAAAGTACGTCTTTTTTTTATGGATATAAATGATATAATAAATACAAAATGTAAATATTCAAAAACTGAAAATCTCTGTGTATTTATTGTTTATATATAATAACATATTATACTAAATATTAATTTTTTTTATGAAATATTACAGAATGGCCTCTCTCCGTTACATATGGCGGCACAAGGAGATCATGTTGATAGTGCAAGAATTTTATTATACCACAAAGCCCCTGTAGATGATGTAACAATTGACTATCTTACTGCTTTACATGTGGCAAGTCACTGTGGTCATGTTCGTGTAGCAAAATTACTTCTTGATAGGAAAGCAGATCCAAATGCCCGGGCTTTAAATGGCTTCACTCCTTTACATATTGGTATATACATGATAAAAATAATAATAATAATAATTATTATTATCAATATTCGATATGTAATAATATTTTGTGCTTACTACAATGCATATATATGCGTATACATTATGCTTATACTTATGAATACTACAGATTACAGATATATATATTATATATTTTATTCCTTTTTATATCCATTTAGCTTGTAAGAAAAATAGGTTAAAAGTGGTCGAGCTACTACTGAAAAATGGAGCTCATATTGAAGCAACCACTGAGTCTGGATTAACTCCTCTTCATGTAGCTTCATTCATGGGATGTATGAATATTGCAATTTTCCTATTGCAAAATGGAGCCAAACCAGATGCATCGACGTATGTTTTTTTTTGTTTTTGAAAAATCCATTATACATTATACATATTGTATTTTAATAATCATGATATTAATTTGTCATTATGTTGTCCTATTGATAAAATGCTTACTAATGTTTAATGTTTAAAAATTTTAAACAGTGTTCGAGGTGAAACTCCATTACATCTTGCAGCAAGAGCAAATCAGACAGACATTGTTAGGATTTTACTTAGAAATGGAGCACAAGTGGATGCAAAAGCACGGGTATGAAATATTTTTGAGCATTTTGTATTTTATATTTATTTACCAATAATTATTAAGTTCGAATACTTTATGGTTGAATACACTATACTGAGAAGTAGCTACGGAAATTTAATGTATAGTAACCAAACTTATTATCAATAGTTTGAAAATTTTTACTTTAAAAGTTTCGTACAAATTGAAAGCAAATATACATATATATACTAGATTCGAGGGTTTTTTCTTTTCATAAATTTTGAACACTTTTTACATTTTCACATGTAAATAACATTGTATAGTTTTGACAGTGTTATCAAATGGGAAGCAGTTGAACACAAGTTTAAAATTTGTCACTTGGGTGTCAGTTTACATAGAACCAGAAGTAGATATAACATATGTATAATATATGTAATGTCAGTTTTATAACTGATGTATCATATGTCATATTATTCCTTCTTCCCACGTAGTTGAAATGAATTGCGTAATATTTACATATTATGTACATTTTCTCTCTTTGTATAATATTCGACATCGTCAATTTATGCTTGTATGCATGCATTCAGAACTCTGCAAATTTTAAAAGATTATTATTTTTTTTAGTAGAAACGTACATGCGGATTAAATATTAATATAAATTTGAGTGAGAATTTGTCATTTTATTTGAAAACATAATATAGTAAAGAGTTAACCCTACATGTAGTGTGAACACATGTATAGTATAGTCACATAACATAGAGTCAAGTTACTGTAATGACTTTTGACTGAAGAAGAGTATTGACTTTCAGAAAAGGAGTTCATTCATTCATGTGCAAGTATAATATAGTATACATTTATAAACTGTGTTACACACACACACACACTATATAATATCATTTATTTTATCATTATATAAATGAATAGAAGAGGCAACTACTAATTAAACCCAATGTTACATATTATAGCAATAACATTATTATTATTGTAGCTATAAACAAGTGATCTTAACTATAATGTATCTTATATTATGAAACTTTAAATACAATCTAACTACATGTCATGCGTTATGCATGTATGCATGTTGTGTTGATGGATACATATTATAGACTAATACATATTATTGACGACAGTAGGATGTTTACACTCGGCAGTAGTTCATAGTGAAGACTTGAAAGAATTTCCGAGTTGATTGTTTATTACAGTATTAAATAAATTGTTTTACAATTATGATTATTAGAATCAAATGTCAATGACTCAGAGATAGAAACAGAAAACAGTATAATTTATGAGTAAGCTAAATAATGAGTGTTCTATTTTTTTGTAATTGGTTCGTATAATACTCATTTGACAATTCTATCATTTGCCATCGTCAGACAGAAAAAAGGTTTCAAACTAGACAAGACGTTTATTTAATTTAAGTTATAATATGTTCTTCTTATTTGTTACAATACATTGTACAATTTCAAGAAAATAAAAGTGTTTCACAGGTTTTCAATAATAATAATAATAGTAAACAGTGACTTTACGTTTTCCGTTACAAGTGTTTGTGTGTATGCCAAATTGTGAAGAATACATGGAAATTTGATAAATTATTATTGTTCAGACTCGAGTGTGTGATATTTGTCTCTTGTGGGATTTTTTTTATATAGGAAGAACAAACTCCTTTACATATTGCTGCTCGCCTCGGTAATTGTGACCTCGTGATGTTGCTTCTACAACACGGCGCTAGTACAGACGCCACCACGTAAGAACATTTTTTGTTGTTTTTAGTTTTTGTAGTTTATTGTTTACAGTATACATGTTAATATGTATAGAAGAAAACGATGATTTTAAACTATCGGTTAGTTTTGTACTAAAGATTTTATACACGCAAATCATATTTTAGTGATTTTCAATCACTTACAAGTGCTGTCTTTTTTTAAATTATTTTTTTTTAGGAAGGAACACTACACGGCTCTCCACTTGTCTGCAAAGGAGGGGATGGAGGAGGTTCGTTTCAGAAATTTTAGATTTGATATACCTTTATAATATTATACTTTATAGAGCTTGGTTCCGGAATATATTTTGTATGGAAAAGAGCTAGCGCATTACATAAATTCTAAGCATATAGCTTTTTGTAGTATAAACAAACAAATTTATCATAAAATCCTTGAAAATCGAAAAAGGATCATTTAGACTTTTATGCTGTTGAAATTCATTGAAAATGTATTAACGAGGGTTTTTTTCTTTTCTTTTCTTTGAATTACAGGTAACGAGATTCCTGAAACGAAAAATCAGTGATTCTGTTATTGTTAATTATGTGCTAAGTAGAGTCTCGCACCGTGAAGAATGTAGCGAAGTGCTTCGATGATAAGTTTTCAACATCACACACTTATACTTATTGCTATATATCATAAGAAAATGAGTTGACATTTATGATATTAAGTTTCAATTAGGTTTTTTTTTCTCGATTCCCTCTTTAAAATGTTTTAAAATTTCCATTCTTGCTAACACGAAAATAAGTCAGTCCATTAAAGTACCATAAACCGTACGATGATGGACTACCTTTTTAAAACACGTACAGATAAGCATTTCTGGATATTATAAAACATTTTCTTCAAATTCCAGTATAAAAGATACCTCTGTATTTTATTTTCCAACTGGAAATTTAAATATCTTTCCTGATTCCACAATTAAATTTGCTTTACTCTTAAAAATATGAGTACGAATACAAAGTTCAAAATAATATATATTAGATCAAAATTACATGACATACCAGAAAATCAAAAAGACAATCGGGAACAATAATTATTATTATTAGTATACTGGATGTCCTGTATAAGAAAAAAAACAGATGTAGTATAAAATAGAACCATGAAACGAAAGTCAGCTACTTTTACTCCCCATTTCACTGCCTTTAAATATACATCTATTGCATTCGTAAGTGCCTATGCTATTATAAGCCTTTATACACATAAGATATATGTATATATATTCTATTTAAATTATATACTATATACTACGCCTAACTTTGAAAGTATTGTTGCCTTGTTAAAGTCAATGTATGTCCGCCTTGTATCTATATTGGTAATTGGTAATAATATAATAATAATTATTATTCTTATTTTTAAATTATATTATAAGCACCTATGTATAAATAGTTTCTAAGCTTTCATTTCTCTCTTTTTCTCTCCTGCACGCTTCATGTTACCTTCTTATAAGACTTCCAGAAAGAAAGAAGGTCGGAAAAAAAAACATTACAAGAGCTCAAGTAAAATGGTTAAATAAAAGACCTGGGATAGTTATGATGTTACTTTCCTTAGAATTTTAAACTGTTAATTTGTCATATGTTGGAAAATTTCCTAACAAGTGGCAGAAGAATTTTAGAATTTTCAGGCCTTAAATGTTGTTAATTTTCGTATCGCATTTAGTATTGTTACATGAATATATTATTTATTATTTTAAGTAATTTTACAGTATATATTATATCTCTCACTCTGTATATTTTTCCTTTCTGGATATGTAAAATCACTTCATCTTGTAGATTATATCACGGATTCTTCCAACCTTTTTATTTGCTTTTTGTCTCTTTCTGCGTAAAAACTATTTAAAATTATAAATATGTATATTTCAAAATTTGCTAGTCATTTATTTCTTGTCAACCATGTCAAATACTATTGCTTGCTATTTATTTATTTATTTATCTATCTATCTATTCCTTCCATTATATATATAAGTAATTACATGGTAATATATATATATGATGGTACATACATACATACAAGTTCTGGACACACACACAATTAGCTTGTTTGGTGTTCCAATATTTGGGTTTTTTATTAGAAAAAGTATATATATTATACATATATATAAATACATAATTTTAAATACTGGGTTGCTGTACGTAAAAACGGGAAACGTAAAAACTTTACAAATAAATGCCTCTGTGAATTTTGTTTTATTGAACTTGAAATTTTATTCTATCTAGTAGTATACTTTTTATGCTCAATGTTTTTCTCCTTCTCTCTCTCTTCTTTATTTCTTTATTTTCCACTGTACTATTGTAGATCTGTTATCCATTCTATTTTATTTATACTATGTATGCCATGTACACATATTCATGTATATATACATTGTATGTATCTTTTTATGTCCGTCTGCGAAATATGCACTTTTCTTTTTTTACCATTTGAAATAAGAAAAATCTTTTTTTTTTCTTATTTTAATTTGCGTGATCGAAAAAATCATTATATTTATATCAGTTGTTATAAAACCAAATAATTGTATGTGTTCAATTATTTATTTTTCGAAAGAAGAAAAGAATTTTTTTTTTCTATATAGCTTCTGGATTAACTACTGGTATCTATTTTTTGAGATTTTTGTCAATCAACCCCAAAACGTTGTGTATATATATCTAAATGAGATCACTTTTTCAGAGTTGTAAAATTGAACTGGGAGAGTTTTCTGTATTTATTAAGTTCATTGTCATTTATCTTCTCTCTCTGATAAAGCAAGTCAACATTTGGCAGATACCCAGTAGTCCGTCGTAGGCAAAAAAATTGGCAAGTGGCCAATGTCAATAATGATATGTTGTCCATCTAGCCCAATGTGTAACTTTGAGTGTACAACCAAAAGTTTAATATTTTCAAAAACACATTCATTCGTTTTCACTTAATTTCGAATTAAATTGATTTTTTTTTTGGGAGTTCCACACAATTTATTTTTCTTTCTATTTCAAATTTGGGGCAGTATAAATGACATATTTCAGGTGACATTTTCATGTGAGTTACATGAGTAAAAAAAAGCATCTTTAGTTTCCTTGTCTTTCGGCAAAATCATGTTAAACTAGAGTGCAAAAAAAGCGATCTGTATAATATGTTGATCCAGTCATATTTGATCACACACAGCATTTCCTTCTCTCTGTCTCTCTCTCTTTCTCATGCTTTCTCTCGCTCATAACCTATTTTACGGTGAAACGGAAGTAGTTCACGTGTGAAAAGAACGAATTGGTATGTATGTATGTATCATTATGTACTTATGTTATGTAATTCAAACTTTTTTTTATTTTTTGGCGGTGATTTGTACTTCAGTAAATCCCCGTATCGTGCTTTAAAACAAATCCTTGTTTTTAGTTGTATCATGCAAATTTACTAGTTTATTTATTTTGTAAAAACAAAGGAGCAAAAGAATCTTATAAAACGTTAAAAATGTTAGAAAACTGAGATATCCCTTTGGGAAAGTTGAAAATCTCAGCAGTTTTCCAACCAGTAACGTTCTAGTGTAATGTGGTTGAGATGCAATTCCATTTTTTGGAATGTAGAGAGGATGAGAAAGAGAGAAAGAATTTGCTTGTTTAGAAATAATTAATGAACTTTCTGAACCATTTATCCAGCAGTAATATAATATAAACTGTAGAATACCAACAATTCTAAAGAAATAGTTGTAGTAATAGAGTAGAATTCCTACTATACAAAAAGTAGACATATTTACTATAACATTTTTAGCCTTGACATTTTTTTTGGCTTCTTACATTTTTAATGAGCATACTGAAATATTAAAAAAGGGTTTCTCTTCTTAGAAGTAAAAAAAAAGTCCAAAGTCCACGTACATACATATACTATGCTTTGATAATATACTATGCTTTCAAATGTACTACTTTATTTTTGCTCTATATGAGAATTTCTTTTAACATTTCACCAAGTATATAATATTATATCTACAATCTACACTGTATATTTTCTAGAATATACGGGATGTGTGTACACTGTACACATAAAAAACATCTTGGAGTATAGAGCTGCATAAAATAGGCCCGTAGAGTCATTGCGAATCCAGATGCAAACACAAACATTTGTTTTTAGTACTGTCAATGTACTGAAGATTTATGAAGTACACGAATATTTACCGTGTATGAAAGAAAATCTGTTCCTTCTTTAACAATATTTTTTATTCTAATTCTAGCATAGGATGATTGTATATTAGGTTGTCATAAAACTTTAAATTAAAAGTAAAAACAACTATAAAATATTATGTATTATTTATAGATATCAAGTGTGCTTGTTGTAACATCTATATAATATAGCATGAAAGTAGAAATTGTAAAAGTAGAAAGTAGATAATGTGCTTTCTAAATGCTACATGCTTTTCTTTTGCTCACCAGCTTTGTAGATTGTTTTGCATCTGTATATAAATGCTTCCAGTTTTTCCAATCATAATATATTCATTTAAAGTCGTTTGGATGACTTGTTAAATGAATGGTAGATATTATCCATGAATTCCTACAACTTTCTATTGGATCCGGCTGACATTCGTTAAACCCTCTAGGTGTAATGTTGAAAACTGGAAAAGAAGGACTTCCTTGCATATATACATATCATAAATATGTATAAAATTCCACATCACATGGTGACGAGAAAATTGGCAAAAACAAGGGAAGAAACAAAGGGAGAGCATTTTCTTCAATGCTGTTTTATTATTATAAAACTTTTAGGTTGCATCTATTCTTCTTGACAAAGGCGCGGATGTTGCAGCTGTCACTAAAAGGTAAAACCTTTTGTTCAAACTTTTCTCTTCATTGAATGTTTAATGTTTACCAACGTTCTTGTTACAGAAATGATCAATTCCAATTTTGTACATATTTACCTTTTATTAGGAAATTTACACCTCTCCATCTTGCTGCCAAGTATGGTCACCTTAAAGTCGCCAATTTGCTAATCAGCAAAGGTGCTCCAGTCAATGCTGAAGGAAAGAATAATCTTACTCCATTACATATGGCTTGTCATCATGAACGAAATCAATTGGCTCTCATGTTATTGGCCAACGGAGCTGATCCTAAATGTGTTGCAAAGGTAAAAAGTTGTCATATATACTTGTATATATATATATATATATTTATAGTTTAAATCAATTAGAACATATATATCTTTGATGTCTGTGATACACTGTCTATAAAAGTAGAAAGTTAAGTTGACAAAATGATAAACTGTTGCTCATATTTATATACTTTTTTGTCCTTTTTTCAGAATTTGTACACTCCTCTTCACATTGCAGCAAAGAAAAATCAAATTGACATTGCTACCGCTCTCTTAGAATATGGAGCAGATGTGAATGCCGAATCAAGAGCAGGTATTTTTAATGGTTTTTTTCAAATTCTTAAACTTCACTCATAGTTATATGGAATAATATGGGTAAATCGATTAGTTCTTGATGTTCAATTATTATTAAACAAATGCTTTGTTTTATTATGCATAGGATTTTTACCGATCCATTTAGCGGCACAGGAAGGAAATGCGGATATGGTCACGTTGCTTCTTCAACATGGAGCCGATTCAGATGCTAGTGCAAAAGTAAGTTGAACTTTAGTAAACTTGATTTGATTCATAAAAAATTTGTATATGTATAAGATAATATATTATATCAAAATTAAAAATGACTAAGAAAAATAATAATAATCGTAATATACATTTAAAATTTGTAGTCTGGACTTCGTCCCCTCCATCTTGCATCACAAGAAGATCGTGTTAATGCTGCTAATGTTTTAGTGAGCGTTGGACATGCTCCAGTAGATTCTCAAACGTAAGATTTTCATACAATATTTATAAACTTTAATAATGTGTATTCATTGTTATACTCATATATATGTATGTGTATAAAAACCGTATTTTTTTCCTAAACACAATAGAAATTCCGGGTACACACCTCTACATGTAGCATCTCACTTTGGTCAAGCCGCTATGGTCCGATATTTGTTACAACAAGGAGCTGATGTTCATTCGACAACTGCAGCTGGAAATAGTCCACTTCATCATGCTGCCCAACAAGGACAAACACTAATTATAACTTTGCTATTGGAAAAGAAAGCCAGTCCTGACGCTGTTAATAATGTAAGTTGTGTGGAATTGTAGTAGGAAGAAGATGAACCAAACATCATTAGTACAAATATTTTTAAACTAAATAAATTCTAATACTAATTCTAAAAATATTATCCATTACCTTTTTATGTATTTCATGATTTGGATTTTTGTTGATTATTATTTTTTCAGGCTGGTCAAACACCATTGGCAATTGCTGAGAAATTAGGTTATGTATCAGTTGTGGAGACATTGAAAATTGTAACAACGACTATTACAACTACCACAACGACAACAACCACCATCGAAGAACGTTACAAAGTGTTAGCACCTGAGACTATGGCTGAAAATTTAGCTTCAGATTCAGAAGATGAAGGTAATGAAGATGTTGGAAACGAGTCCTACCGATACCTGACTGTTGATGATATGAAATCTTTGGGAGATGATTCATTGCCAATTGATGTTACAAGAGATGAACAACAACATCGAGATTCTGGATGTAAGCTTTGAATAAAATGTCAAATAAATTTTGACTTTTGTATTTAAAATTATGAAAGTATATTGAGCTTATGGAAAGTACTAATTATTGCATCTATTTTGTCTTGATTTCTTTTATATACATATAGTCATGAACACTGACGAAAATATAATTTCTCAAAAATATAGTCAGTTGGCATCCGACAACATTGATATTTCTAGGTCACCTGTAACAATTGGGTAAGTTTAAATCTCTTGTTTTTCTCATTCGTTTGTATTTAATCTAGCTTTTATGTAAATATATATATATATATGTATGTTTTAAATAATAATATTACCAGCTCTCAGGGTTATTCAATGTTTTTTGTAAAATTTAATAATCACTAAATAGCGTTATTGATTTACGCATAGGATTTGAAGGTCTTTTGAAGTTTGATACAAATTCATGATTAGGTTTCATAATAATATATGTTTTTTTAATGATTAATTATTATATAGTTACACCATTTATGTAGTATATAGGCTATACATTAAATATATAGATTTATGCACTTTCACATATATATATGGGAAATTTCGATAAAGAAAGTGATAAATTTTGATTAAGTTATAGTTTAAAAAACACAGATACAGAGTTCCAATACACTACGTTTACGCGATTTAAGAAAGTTACCAAACCATAAGTTACATTGATATTATCATGGAGTACACCTTCAATTCAGTACATTGGGATATAAATAGCAACATTTTCCAATGAGTACCTATACAAATATACTGTACAAACGAATTTACACCGTATTATCACTCAATCATGTCGGCATAATCTAATTTAATTGATTTTAGATACATATAATATGTATATATGTTTACTTTTTGTCCAATGTATATATAATTCAAGATGAACACAAACATTTCTATACGAATTACATCTAGAATTTATGCAGTCAAAAAAATATGACACCTATATACACACACATATTTAAATTTGTTTTCTTTGTCTTGCGTTTGGGGCTCGATAAATGTGTTTATAAGTAGTAATACTGTTTATGCTACGAAATTTTTTGGGTGCATAATAATATATATAATAGTAATACATAGTAATTAAATATAATAATAATAATTATTATTATTTTGGGCATTCTTTACCTACCCCTCTTTTATTCACAAAAATATTATTATTTAGGAAGCATAATAAAGTATTTCTTTATTTATTGTAAATAAGTAAGTTGATTACTGTAGCAAAGTAGCATTTACAAAAAAAATATATGAATGAATCCCTTAGATTTATAAATAGTTCCCTGTGCCTAAAAATTTGATGCAGAGAAAAAATAATAATAATAATAATATTTCTTATCCAATGACTAAAAGAAATATTTTTTTTTTTTTGTGCAGTGCATTGCAATGTGCAAAAGTATAGTTGTTGTTATAATACATAATATTATGTTACGTATTTATATAGCTGAATAGTTGACTAGTAATAAGTAGAAAAATATCACAAGCTAAAAAAAATGGAATGAAGCAGAATTTTCCTCAGTTTTCATTTGATTATTAAGTTGATGATTTTGTTGTTGTTTTTATTGTTTAACATTGGATTTTTTTTACACAAACATTATGGTTACAATTCCCTATCAACCAATCAAGAATCCCAAGTGCTGATTCCTATAAATCCTTAACACCTCGAACAATTACTCCCAATCCTACAAACAGATACAGCGCTAACTACAGCATCCAGAGTCGTTGTTCTACATTGTCCACAGTTACTCTTGGAATGGCCCGTGAAAGGTCTTTAAAAAAAAAGAATTTTTTGAACTCTCAAAATCAAAACTTTTCTTTCAAAAAAAAACCTACTTTCAAAAAAAAAAGTTAAATAATAAAATAAAATTCTGACGCTGTTTAATTTATACTTAACCCTTTTTCAATTTTGTTTTTAAACTCAAAGTTTTTCAAACGTAGTACTATATATAAATAATATATATACTTTTTGAACAATTGAACTGATTGTTAATAGATTAATTATAATTGTAATCCTTTGTAAAAAATATCTAACCCCCATCACAACATTAACTCTTTCCTTGAAAAATTTTTCCTTTGGAAAAGAGAAATAACCAGCATGTTCCAATACAGTTTTCAGTTTGGTTTTGGTTTGTTGTTTTTTTTTTCCATAAGATTTTTTTTAGATCCTTTAAAACATTTTTGTTTCTTGATTTGATTTAAAGTTTGGCTATATTAGATATACATATAGATACAAAGTATGAAATTTTTAGTCTTTATAGAAGCAAAAACATCATTTGAATTCCCTTTCTTAGATAATAGATGAGACTGCATTGAGATGTGTGTTATTACCTTACTCACTTATAGTTTCAAAAGTCCCTTGTTTTAGAAAGCTTGTGATTAAAAAGCTTTGATGGAGCAATAAAATATATGTTATTATATATATATCAGTTGTTCAAAACTAACACAAGCTATTCAGCAGCTGTACTAGACAGTGTATACAATTTCCGAATTTCTAAAAAGTATACTTTGAATAAGCAGAATAACTAATTTGAAGTATTTTAATCTATGCTACAAAATACATTATATGTATGTATCGTATACTATATTCTATGGCCAGTACTTTGGTAGCGTAACTGATAATATTATAGTATAAAAATGTGCCTTAAAACCTTTTATGCGGGATTTCATTGCAAAATGTCACTTTTTTCACAAAACATCTGTCATTGCTTTTAAAATTAGGTTATAAAATTTTCTCTTTCTCTTTTATCTATCGATAGAATTCTTAATTCTTAGCTCTAATGTTCACTAAAGAATTTCTGAAAATATTTTCTGAATTTGAAAAAAATAGATCATATATTTTAATACTATAGAACACCATTTAAAAATCTAATATCATATAATCTACTCGAAAATAATATCTAGTATTATATAGATTTTATAACTGATTGATAAACTTAATCGAATTTTACTATCAACCATTTAGTAATAGTTATTATTATTAATCACGTGTTCTAAATTTCTGTCCTTTACATAACACATTCTAGACTATAATATATATTATAGATAATCCATTGAAAACATAATATAGGTAGTAGCATAAATGTATACCTTATATACATGTTATACGATGAAGATCTATAATACTGTCTATAAGATTTATCAATGCTATACAAAATAACTTGTTAATTAATTATAATAATCATTATTAATCTAACGCCGAATTCTATTGTATGTTTCTCTTTGACTGAATCAATCACACTCTACTACTACTAACACTCGCTCCGATGACTTGCATGGAAAAATTTTCTAGAAAACTTCACTGGAGAAAGTAAGCCCTATTCTGGAACACTCTCATTTATTGTTCTGGATGTGCTACACTTTTTGAGTTTTTCGTTTCATAAAATATATACTTATATATATTTTATTTTATATATTTATTATAGATTATTTTTTACCGAGTGCAAGTTTTATTTTATTTTTTTAAACGTTTTAGTTTTGGTAAAAAAAAAAGATTATTATTTACTTTCTTTTATAAATGCTTTATATTTACGTATTCACGTAGAAAATAGAAAATGCTACTGAAAATTATAGTATATAATATAGTAATAATAATATCTTTTGGTTCGCCTATAGTCGCGTAATATATATATACATATTATAAGCATTTTTCTATTGCGTTATGGGTTTGTTTTAGTGTTGTGTGTGTGTGTAAAATTTTATTAATTATTGATATTCGGTAGTGTTTGACGATGCCATGTCATGCATATGTAGATACATGTGCGTTTGTTTGAATTGGGAAACATTGCAGTATGCAACAATTTCATTATTGAACAATTTAATGCCTATATTTATATTTATAAGAAACGAGGATTTGTCTGCGCTTCATTTTAGTCATTAGTGGTTTTTGGTTTTTATTTTACGATATATCTATATTTTATTGGTTTTTGTATACTTTCACAACCAGATTTGCTTCTGATTGAGTTTGTATTTATATATTTTTCTTATACATATATATCCACAAACATATAAGGTAAAAATATTTTGTAATGGATGACTGGTTACTGAAAATGAGGCCTGTGTATAATTTTTTTGGTTGTATGGACATGAACGTTTTTGCACGACACGAAAAGCATTCAGTTGATTTATGTTAATAGACTTTTGGTTGGCATTAAATTGTGGGTATGACACGACAATTTTGCAAGAAACACATTCAGTTTAACAGCACGTGTATGTATGAGAAGGAAAAGGTGAAGGTTTTGAAAAGTTCAAAATATAAACACATATATATATATTTGGGGGGACATTTTTCACATTTTTTGATCATTTTTTTCTAAAATTGTTGAGCTGTTGATACAAAAATACACACACATAGAAATAATAGAGGAAAAAGAGTAAAACTGCGGATGTAATTGCGCATATATATATAATATACTACCGAATTAATAAGTTTAATAAATGCTAAATACTACTGTTTTGACATATTAATGCCAATTTTTAATTTGAATTGCCAATACTGTAAAATTATTTGTAATATTTGAGCTTGTGATGTGAAATTT
>JABASP010003013.1:0-16285 GCA_019776565.1 Sminthurinus signatus | reverse complement strand
AATTTGGAGCAGGCGGAAGACATGCTGAGGAAATCTTTGACCTGGAGGAAAGAAAATGACATTGACAATATTTTGAGTTGGGAACCTCCAGCGGAATTCCTTCAACTTTGTCCACTCGCTTTTCCTGGATATGACAAAGACAATTGTCCAAGTAAACACCCACGAAATAAAATAAAATAAATGAAATTGGGAATATTTATAATTTATCCACGTTTTACATTTTCTAAAATAAATTTGCTTTGATTTTAAAAACTGTAGTTGCTGTGATGCCGTTCGGTCGATGGAACATGCGAAAACTGATTCAACTCGGCCAACGAGAAAGTTATATTCGATTCATGGACCAGCTTTTTGAGAAACTGTTGGATAAAATGAAAGGGCGGACGATGCCGTCGGGACTTCCGGTGACTCAATTCACCTTTTTGATTGACGTTGAAGGACTGTCCATGCGAACTTTGGCTTGTCTTGGAGCAATCGACGTGACGATGGAAGGACTCAGACGATTCGAAGCAAATCATCCAGGTTTCTCTTTTTTTTTCTCATCTTTTCTTTTTCTGAATTTTATTTTGTATAGAAAAACTAATTGTAACTTTTTTTGTGTAATATCTTTTTCATGAAAAAAATAAAAAAATAAAGAAACTCTCAAAACGATGGTTGTTGTGAATGCATCACGAGTTTTCACAGCTCTTTTCGCCATTGCAAAACCGATCATGAGTCAACGAACTTTTGGCAAAATCCAAGTGTTCAACAACAACGCGAGTAAATGGAAACCAGTTTTACTGGAATTGGTCAACAAAGATGTTTTGCCTGTGAAACTCGGCGGAACCCAAAAGACGGATTTGGACTCAGCAGATGTTGAAGTTGACGATTCCGCAGCTGACGACCCCTTCAGCAATTATCTCCACGTGACTGTGGATGCCGGAAAGAAAGTTCCAGTGGAATTCGAAGTGAGTGAAGCCAAAACGGTGTTGAGTTGGAAGTTCATGACTGAAGGATTTGACATTGGATTTTCCGTGGTTCACAACAACGCGGAAGTGGTGCCGTATGAAAAAGTGGATTCTCATCTCAAGGAAATTGAGGGCTCGCTCACTTGTGAAAAACCGGGGACGTACATTTTCCTCTTTGACAATTCCTACAGTCGAGTTCGAGGCAAAGTGCTGAAATACAATATCACGTCATCCGAGACAGTCGCAGATTGATTCTCTTAAATTTTTAGTCACTCATAAAGATAATTCTCACTCAATTTGACATTCTTTTGTTTCTTTTTGTTCCCTCTTTTCAAACAATATGCGTAGTTTATTTGAATTTTGAATGTAGAATTCAGTTAGTTTCTTAGATTCTGCATGTAAAAGAAGATTTGGAATGAAAAATGTTACAAGAAAAAATAAATGCTGCTTTCATTCAATATCAGAAAACAAACATATATGTATTTTGTGAATTGTGATTTATTGTGTATTCGATATTCTTGGTGCAAATTATGAACTGTGTAACTGTGTCATGTAAAAATTTGCGATCAGATATACATTTTGATTTACCTCAAAGATCCAAAATGTCCTTGTGTTATTTCATTTCATTGATGTAGTTCGGTAAAGTCTTTAGACAAAATAGAGTAGACTTTTGTGTACTTACCTTTTTTACACGGCTAGTGTAATGTTTGCATTAACTTAACTTTATTACATAATTCACTGTAAATTTTAAATTATTACAGTCCTAAAAAAATTGCCAATATGATTGATGGCAACTGTAATTATAAAGCATTTGAAGCATTTTCTCGACATTATTTAACTTTGCTTGCTTCTGCATTCTGCATAAGCAATTCGTAATTCGTAGATTATGCTACGTATATTTCTTTGTTTGTGTGTTTGTTTGTGCGCACAAAATCGTTCATCATGAATCGTGAGCCAAACAAGAAAAATGTATCCTAATACAAGTATTTAATAATTTAATGATATTTACCACAAACTTAGCAGTGTAGACAGTTGAGTTGAAAGTAGAGGGAAAAGGAAACCGTATAGACTATAATATTAAATATTATGTTAACTTGTATGAAAATACTAAATATCTCGTTTTACACCTTTCAACTTGAAACTTGAATATTTACAATTCACAATGCTGGAGACATAAATAAAGTTTATTGTACGTTCTAGAATCTAGAATTTAGGAAACCCTTTTGTGTGCTTCGAAAAGTGAAAAAGTGAAATAAAGAAGAAAAAAGTGGGGTTTTAAAGGGTCATTGATCTTTGTTTATCATTTTTGTACATTTTTGTATTTGAATAATATAAATAATATTAATTAATTAATTGTTATTGATTGTTTTACTTTTTACTTCAATTTTAAAATTTGAATTACTGAAATCATGTTCATTTTTCAAAGTTTTTAGACAACATTTGATTTGCAATCAAGAAATTCAGGATACAAAATACAAAAAGAAAAAAACGTAAAAAGGCGAAATCATGAACACAATGAAATTTATGGATCACTCCTTTATTGACGCCACCTTAAAGGATTTATTTGTGGAGATCTTTCCAGAACTTTTACAGGATTTGACAACATATTTTGAAGAGAATGAATTTTCTGGATCCAGTGACTGGTTAAAAGATGTCATCTTGTACAATGTTCCCAATGGAAAACTAAATCGGTGTTTGTTTTGAACTTTATTTTTATTTCATTTATAAATACATTTAAAAATACAGACCCTCAGTTTTTAATCATCTCGTTTTCATTTCTAAATCTCAGTGGGCTCTCAGTTGTAACAGCATTTCGCTATTGTGGATTAAATGTCAGTCATAACAATTTGAGAAAAGCTTGTATTTTGGGCTGGTGTATTGAAATGGTAAGATAAAAAACATGGAAATATAAAAAATACAGTATAAATATGATTCAAACTTTTCTAAGCATTTGGTGTAATGTGTGATTTAGCATTTTTTTCAATTTATTTTGAAAAGCTACAAGCCAGTTTCCTCATAATAGATGACCTCATGGCCATCCGACCTTCGAGAAGAGGACAACCCTGCTGGTATACTGTGAATAACCAGGTTTGAAAATTCAAATCAAAATTTAAAGTAAATAGCCAAAGCCAAAAAAAAAGAAAGAAAAAAAAGAAAGGTATTTTTCATCAATTTCAGGGGATTTTAGCAATCAAAGATGCTCTTGTTTTGGAAAATTCTATTTATTATTTCATCCGAAAATACTTTCGACATGATCCCTGTTATGCAGGCATCCTCAATGCCTTTCATGATGTCACCTTGAAAATGACCATGGGAGAAAATTTATTCAAGGCAACAAACTCATCCATTGACCTCCAAACGTTGACCATTGACCACTACAGAAGCATGGTCAAGAACAAAATCAGTTTTCAGAGTTTTTATCTCCCCATTTATCTCGTCTTTCTCATGGTACTCAAATTCATAACTTTTTACATTGTTTATTTTTTCAAAAGACATGAAAAATAATAAATAAATAAATAATTTTTCATTTTATTGTCAGTGTGGAGTAACAGATGAAGCATATTTGAGTCACATTGAATTTATCTGTCACAAATTGGGCTACACTTACCAAATCCAACAGGACATTTTGGATTGCTACAACAGTCACGCTCACTTGCATGAGACACAGGATGACGAGGAAGGGATCCCCATTCAAAATTCCTCATTCATTGCAGAAGGACAATGCACTTGGCTCATCCTCAGAGCCATGGAATTGGCAACTCCAGAACAGAGACAAACTTTAATTGTAATAATTATTTATCTTTAGACTATTTTTTGTATAAGAAATTAACTTTAAAAAACTCATAGGAAAACTACGGACGAGCCAGTGATGACAATGGTAATGAGGACCAAGAGAATGTAAAACAGAGGGTTGAAAAGGTGAAACAAATCTACAATGAGTTAAATATTCTCGGAGAATTTTATGCTGAAGAAGAGAGGTAAACGGAATGACAAAATGCAAAAAATATGAATGTACAAAGTAGCTTTACAAATTAAATAATAACTTATTACTGTACTTTAAAAATTCTAATAATTATTTATTATTACAAAGGTCCATCATTGAGATCAACAGTTTGATTTGTCAGTTGGGAAATCCGAAGCAGTAAGACAAATAAGCCAAATAATGATCGTAAACGTTTCATCATTGTACATTCATCTTCTGATGTTATTATTTAATTTATTTAATTTGTTTGTTTTTATTTTATAAAAACAGTGTGCAGTTTTTTACATCATTTGTAAATTCGTTCTACAAGAGACAAAAGACAACTCTGTAGTCTACAGTGGAAGAAAAAAAAAAGAAAAGCAGAGCGAAGAGAGAGATTATCGACATGGAGTCGATATTTGTATTATGAATGCATAATAATTTATTATTACTACTTTTTATTATTGAAACTTGAAACATTTTACTCTAAACATTTTTATCGGGCTAGTAAAAAAAATAGCTGCGTATTCTCATGTAAAAATACAAAATACGCAGAGCTACGTAAAACGATAGTATGCATTTTACATACCCTGGCTTTTAATCGAAGTGAGAAATTCGGACACATATGCTCTAGGAGAAAGCCTCTCGACACTCGATTGAAAAGGATTCAAATTGCAAGTTCACACGAAAAGTGAAGCCTGTTTTTTTAAAAAAAAATTGTCCAGGTGAAGGTTTTCTCCGTCGTTCTCCGGACTCCGGGTGCGTTTATCTTTTGCGCACAGAAAGCTGTAGGCTATAGCCGTGGAATGTTGAATGTGGAATATCCGTTATCTATAGATGTTCGCCTTTTTTGCTCCAAAAATGAACCAAAGCAAAGGCAAAGTAAGATGCAAAAGATAGTAGAACAAACGGAGTTGACAAAAATTCCAAAAGGACAAACATGATTGATTATGGATTACGGATTATGAATTACGAATAAAATTAGTGATAAAATAGTTTTCATTGTGTTTTTGATTTCGAAATTTTCATGTCATAAAACATAAAACATACAGTTCAAATTTCTAATTTTAACTTGGACTAGCTTTCATTCAAGTAAATGGTTTTTTCTCTGTATTGTTGTAAGAAGATACGATCTGAATGAAGAATGAATAGTCATGAACTAAAATGATGTTTTGTGCATGTTTAGGGTTTAGAATTTTGAGTTAAGATTCTAATATCCAGAATCCAGTGATTTCTAGTTTCACACTAGTTTAATTCATTTAAAAGTCAATTTGAACATCATTTACTGGTTTCTGGTTCCTTATATACACTTTACTTAACCCATTTCTACTCTCTCACGAAAAGAATGTAACAACTTGAAAATTCAAATGGGGTTCTGTCTCACACATTGCAATTTTGAATGCATTTAAATTATTTTAAATACTTTCTCCACAAAAGTATAATAATTACAATTTGCAATTTTTTATTTAAAATTAAAAAAAAAAGCTAAATAAAAATTACTGCAGAAAAACTTACATGTTTGCTGTTAGCGTATTGTTATGATTTACTTTGCAAAAGATCACTCAAGACTCCTGACTCATATGAAAGGGAAAGAAATTTATAATGCTGTTATCTGTAGATAGTACATTTTGTACATGTTACATGTCCGTAAGTATTTTGTACTCTTGTGGATGGACATTTTAAGCGTTAACGGTTAAACATTTTGAAGAGTGCCCATTACACGTGTCGGTGTCGTACTAAATGGCAAAAATATCATTAAATTACCAACAAAGACTTGCAAATTCCTTTCTAAACAGAATACACATTGTACACATCTGTAATCTATACTACCTTTTCACAATCCAATGAATACTCTACATTATACATACAGAATACAGAATGAAATATCCATAATATCCATAATATTACATTTTACGTTAGACTTTCTCAGAGTATTGAAAAAACAAACGTCAAAATACTCAAAACACAACACGATGCGAAATGCAAAATGTAAAACTGTGCTAGTAAAATGTACAACGTACATAGATAAATAGTAAATAGAATAAATAGAGCATAAATTAAGGCAACCACAGACACATTACACATTACTGTACGAACCATTAAAGATAACAATGTTTTTCTGATTGATTCAAATGGGAAAATTATTTCTTATTTCCACTCCATTCTCATTCATCATTCATATCATTCGTATTTCATATGCACCTCGTGTGTTAATTATTTAGATGGACTGAGATGAAGCCGGATTTTACCGGTACTACTAATTTTACGGGGTTTTGATGACAAAAAGAAACATGCAAAATTACACAGCCTTTTCAATAATCCGAATTTCTAAGTATTATTGATTATTGATACGTGTAGTAACTTAAAAACCCTTGTAAAAAAGTTGGAAATTATTGACAATCGAAAATCAATAGGAAAAAATACAACAGTTTTTGTATTTTGTATTTTGAATTGTGTAAAGAGTACTTGATTTTGGAGGTAAAAGCTTGACTCAGTCTCATATCTAATGAGTATCATATTCATGATTCATAATCAATTTGCATAAACGAAGCTGTGACGTCCAGACTTCAGCTGTCTGTTTATTCATTGTATTTAGTGTACAAGATCTGTACATGATACATGATACATAGTGTACATTTTATTTTTACTTTTGTTTTTACTCCTGAACACCACCAACCTAACCAATAACAACTTCTTGACGTTCGGACAGAGATTCATACATAAAATACATTGTGTTTGCTATACATAGCATTTAAGTAAATAGATTATTATTTTTTTGACTGAAACAATTTTAAAGCCATGTAACATGTAATCAAAAGTGTAATAAAAAAAAGTTCAAGTAAAAGTAGGAGAAATATTGTAAATTCGAGTGACAGTTTAGTTGGTTATTTACACAATACACAGCTGACAAATATTAAATACTCTCATAACGTTATAATTTGGAAAAGACACAAGGAGAAGGACGAAGGAACAAAGACAAAAGGACGAGTGTGTAAATAAAAGCTCCCTCTGGAATCTGGAAGTTGAGCGGGTGAGATATTTATTTATGGATGGTGGATGGCGGTGGAGAGGGGCAGAAGGAAATCGGAGGGGTGATGAAAAACGGGCTTCAACCTAGAGATGGAATCCGCGTTTCATCTAGTCACAAAGGTCTGTTTTACATTTATCTATATATTATACACTATACACACTTTCAGTCTCAGTCTCAGTTTCAGTTCCCCCTTTTTCCATTCCCTCCCTCCATCTTCCATCTATTTATATGCATACATATAAACTATAAACTATACACACATATGTACATTGAACATGCACTCTGCACTCTTTAGTCTGTGCTCTGTCCTGTTTTCAAAACCCGGGCAGCTTTATCGAGTCGTCGGATTTTTTGCCCTGATACATGTACAATGCACAATGTAGCTCGTAAAATATTTGTATAAAGTGCGCTATAGTGTTATGTGTTGTATGTTGAATGATGCTATCTCATTTGCTAAGGCTCCATTTCACAATGCTCCGCGTCTGTATTCTGTATTCTGTATATATCTATAATCCATAATAATCTATATAGAGGAAGCTTGTTGTAGCATACATATATCTCAGGCACAAAGAACCGGGTATTAGAATCCGGCATTTTATTTCATCGTCTCGTCTCATTGGATGCAGCAGTATCCAGAGTCTAGAATTTAGATGCACAATGTACAATGTACAATGTACATTGTGCATAGTCTGAAGTCTGAAGAGGGGCGTAATTTTTAGACTTTTCTCCTGCCGCACATAAAAAACTGTACATAAAAGAGAGCTCCTTTTGTACATAAAAAGTGTACACTATACACACATGTGTTATGTGTTTAGTGTTTATGCATGTGCATGATGCATGTTTTATGTATTATGTATTATGTGCTGGTAAAATCCGCAGACGGAGAGTCGAAGTCGGAATGGAAGTTGGAGTGGGAGACATACGAGACATACGAGACTAGACGAGAGCAGACCAGACGAGACGACGGAGACGGAGACGGAGAGGAGGAGAAAGTTGGGATGCAATCTTGTGTTGTATGTTGTATTTGAGTACATGTAAAATGTGGGATGTTGAAGGTGAATGTGAGTATTTACGGGAGTATGGAGTATGTGCAATTTTTTGCACTTGTGCAAACTGCATTTTGCATACATGCATATTGCATATAATATTCCCACTTGCATTTCCAACGCCAGCCAAAACTCAATCACTTACTTTGCCCAAGCCCAAGTCAGTTCCCTCTGCACTTTTTGGGCATACGTATAAAATGTACATTGTTCATTGTACATGTATGCAAATATCTGTAATCTGTATGTGTACAATGTACAACATGTATGCACTTTCTTGTATGTAGATGGAATTTACCAGTATCATTTTCCTGGTGCATTTTATGTACCTTTTTTAATACTAAATAAATGGAGTATGGACGACGGACGACAGACAGATGAAATCCAATCAAATTAAATCAACGGGTCAAGGTCACCAAATTTATACAAAATGCAAAATCCAACCATAAATTAAAAGTCAACAGTCAACGTTTGATTGAATCAAATTCAATTGTTTAACAACTGGTTACTGGCTGTGGCTTTTATATCCATCATCCATTGCACATTGCATTGTATCTGACATCTGACCAAACGTTTGAAATTTGTGTGTGATGAAAATCCACATTTGTGTTTTTTACTTTCACCCTGTTAAAATCCTGGATTCTTGAATTTATGGGACTTTTTTGTGATAAATGGAAGATGGAAGGCTTGATTCTTGATTTTTCTTTCTCCTATTTTTTTGTCTCGTTCTTCAATCTTTTTTCTCTAATCCTCTCTGTTCTCTGTTCTCTGTCCTCTGTCCTCTGTCCACCATCATTCATCAGCATTGACTTTCTGTCCGTCTGCACAAACTACAAATACAAATGCAATCGATACGGTAGAAGTCGTCCTCTTTTTCTTCTCTGTACTTTATATACTTTATACTTTATTGTACATCTATTATCTATATAAAATATAAAATGTATTTGTATAGTATATAGATTGAGACACGTAATTTCCAGAATTTCCCCTAAGTTTTCGATGTACGATATACACAACAGACAACAGAAAGGAGACATTGACTTTCTCCAACATCCAACATCCAACGACCAACGACCAACGACCAACCTTTCTCCATTCTACTCCACAAATATGTACATAAGTAGTTGTAGATTGTAGATAGTGGGCCAGATATAGGATAGAAGATAGAAGACGTGACAGCCATTCACTTTTTTATCGCCCTCCACCCTGAAACTGCATCAGTAGAAACTAGAAACTAGACAGCGGATAGACGCCACCAACTCCTTACAATTCAATACTCTTATAAGTTATAAGAGCTGCATATAGAATATATACATTATACATATACATTACATATTACATGCATACATAAAAGCTGTCCCGAAAAAGCCTAAAACTCCTTGGTCGTTGGTCATGGATCTGTTTTGAGTAGTTTGAAATTGGAATTGGAATCTACAGTAGTTTCTAGTTTCTAGTTTCCAGTTGAATTTGGACACACGGCTTAACTTACGGTGAGCTCATGTACTATAGCTATAGATATAGTGTACCGTACTATTTGAGATTTGAGATATAGGTTATAGATATAAAAAAAGAAAGCCAGACATGGTGTTATGATGATGATTAGTGCTATTTGCTATTTGCTAGACACAGTTATACAGTCATACAGTTCTTTATATGCTGGAGATATACACTAGACACTAGACTTTATGCTGGTGCATTTTGGATTTTGGAGTTTCGAGAAGTTCAGTTGCGCCGGCTTTTTCATCACTTTCCTCTGAACAGAAAGTAAAGAACCGAAGGAGAAAACAGAAAACAGAAGACAGACAGACGGACAGACAGACATACCCGACCCTACCAAACCAAACCAAACCAAACCAAACCTAACAAAACCAGACCAGACCAACAGACAGAAAAGAAAAGGAAAGGAAGGTACAAGAAGAAGGCAGAAGGAAAGAACGAAGAAAGAAGAAAGAAAGCTGAAGAATCCACTATTGATTATTATTATGATAATATGAAATGCTTTTAGTTGGTTATAGCTTATAGCACATTTGTATATCCAATACCACTGTATAGGTGTATCCAATATCCAAGTCCTTTTAAAATGAGAGAAAGTGGTATGATTCCCCTATCTTGTCCTCTTCTCTCTTCTCTCTTCCTTTGCTTTGGTTATAGTTGCTACACTTTCTACTTTCTACATGAGATATGAGTATAGCTCTATATACTATATACTATATACTATATGAGTTGGGGGAAAAGCTTAAGTTGCAATCAAAAAAGTAAAAGCACCAACTATATCCTATATCTTTTGCCGGTATACGGTTTGCTTGTCTGTTCTATATCAAATTCCTTATATTCTATACAAAGTTCCTTATAGTATATATCATTTAGCTATACAGCCATACTATATAGTGTATAGTATATATGAAATCTACCGACTTTGGGTGACTTTATATGAGATTGGAATTGGAGTTGGACTTGGGATGGGAATTCGGAATTTGGAATTCGGAGGGTTGAGAGTTGAGAGCGACGACGGCGTTCTATGCTTAATGTTCAAATGTTGTATGCAAGTCTGCTTCTAAGGCTACGGCTCTTTTTCTCTCCTTGTGCTTCTAAGTTCTAAGTTCTCTGTTGGCTGTGGCTGGGTTGTGCTCCGTCTGCCTCCATTATACTCACACATGCACATAACAGAACATAAGATAATAAAAGGAGGGAAAGGAAAGGAGACGTGGGTGAATGTGCATACGTATTACCATTAGGAACATACAAAATACACTGTACACTGTACATTGTACATGCATAAAAGGGAAATACATGCAAGTTGGTTTGGCTCGGTTCGGTTTGGTTGTGAGTGCGTGCTTCTTGGTGTACTCCGGCCTTCTCTTCTACTTGTTTTTCTTGTGTGTGCACTTGTGTCTCTTCTCTCCCGTCTACCGCTTTCCCGTTTCTCCTTCTCCTTTCTCGACATTGACTCCAGTTTCGTGTACACATATTTAAACTTGTCTACATATTACCGAGTGGAAGAGTGTATTACATATTAGATATTGCAGAGTACATATTACAGAGTACACGGTGCATACATAAGTATACACAACAGAACAGAACAGAGGAGATGCATACTTAACAACATAAGTGCGAGTGCGATATAGTTGGACGTACATAATGTGATATGTAGATTGTACACAGATATGTGTAATGTGTAATGTGCAGTTCATCCAGTTACATATTTACATGTGGTGTGTGTGAGTGAATGAGTGTGTTTGTTACGCAACTCGATCATCAACCAACCTCCCAAAATACAACTACAAACACAAGTACAAGTACAACTACCCGGGTAATATTTTATCTACAATCTACACGCACACATCTCCATTAAATCCCTCTAATAATACCTTGTACATTGTACATATGTATTACCCATTTCTACAAGCTACAAGATCAAAAGGAGAATGTACATGTGTAAAAAAATATAGGATCCAAAAGGCAATCATTATGATACTAATAATAATATGCAGGAAGCAGGAATATACATACAATGAAAACAACCTTTCTCCCTTCTTCTTTTTTTCTTTCCCCCTTTCATTTTCATTTCACTGCATTTCTCTCATATGTTCTTGCAGCCGTAGATTATGACCATGACTATGAACAAAAATACTATTAAGTCTAAAAGATATCGAAAATTCTTAATTCTTTCTAGCGTACTCCATCGTAATTTTTGAATTAAAACAACTACCTTTGATCTTTCAGTTGATTCAAGTTTCAGAAAAAGAGAGTAATTATTAATTATTACTTTCTCCTTTTTTAAAAAGATTCTAAAATTTACCTTTTATATTATTCCGAATTTTTTCCTTGTACGTTGTGTATAGATTCTCAATTAATGCAGTAGCTGAAAATTACAATGAATTTTTTACATGAAAATTTTATAGTTGAAATTATTACGTTGTATTTTGCGTTTTGCTGATTTTTTTTTGTTACAGGTAAAAAGATGAATATGAGAAATTGATATGAAGTCAACGGAAGATTTATTTAAGATTTTAATTTAAATACGCAGCCAGAATATTTTTCTATATTCCCATTTAATTTCCAATTTCCAGCTTTTAACAAAAATTAATAACAAGTTACATGTAAAACAGAAAATGGTCAACCATCTATAATTTATACATTTAATAAACATTGGACATTCAACTACATAATTCATGTGTACCTTAGAAAATCCATATCGATAAAATAACTTGGTTTGAAAAATAACGGGTAAAATGATGCAGCAACTTCATCCGAGTCTTCACCATCAAAATCCCAATACCAATCCAAATCCAAACCAAGGAAATCAAGGAAACCTCCGAAATTCCAGTCCCAATTCCCACGGTATCATTTCACCACCTCCAATTTCTATCCACCAACAACAACAACAACAACAGCAACAACTTCAGCAGCAGCAGCAGTCCACTGCAGAAACTCAGCAGCAGCAACAACAACAACAATCTCTAGGTATAATTTCTCACCCAATAATGCAACTGCAGTCTCTTCATCCTGGACAAATCATCCCTTTGTCATCCTCCATGAGTCACAATATCAATTCTCAACCTCTACTTTCTCACAATCCCAATAACAACAACAACAATAATAATAACAATAATAATAACAGCAGTAACAACAATAACAGCAACAATATTCCTAATAATAATAATAACAGCAGTAACAACAATAACAGCAACAATATTCCTAATAATAATAATAACAACAATCTGATTCACAATGTGAGTATGAATGGTCATGGTCATGACTCTTCCTCGTCTTCAGGACATCAACCTCCTCCGCCTGTCGTCTCAGGTGTCAAATCCTCATCTCAAGTTGCCAAAAAATTTACCTGTCATCTTTGCTGCCGGTCTGTACCACCATCGTTCAATGTTTTCCTCCATTTTTTAATTCATGACATGATTTTAATTTTTAATATGATTTTTTAGCTAATAAAAGTCTTTGTTTTCTATTTCGATTATATTTTAGGACGGTGAAGAGTAAACAAGCATTAGACATGCACCTGAGGTCTCACACGGGTTAGCTTGAATTTAAAATACATAAATAATAAATCTAGTCACAATTATAAATTTCATTGTTGCGACTTTGACTTTTATTCATTGTGTATCGTTTTTATTGTTTTTACATAGTTTCTTTTTTTGCAACTTGTTGAGTAGATTTTAGATTGTAGATATTTTGTACGTACTTTGTACTTTGTAGTTTGTAGGACCTATGAAAATTTGTCCAATATTAAATATACTCTTTTGTACATGTGTCTACGCACATGCATAATTTTTGCACACAGAAACAAGGGAATTGTCTACATTGAGTCTAGACTCTAGACTCTAGAAAAAGTTGAGGCGGTCTGCGTCTGCCTCTCTTCTGTTCTTCTGTATTCTCTTGTTCTTCTGTTCTGTTGTACTTCCCATTTCCTATACATGCGTGAGTAAAAACGCATGTAGGAAATACAAAATTGTGTGTAGCTTTATGTATGTACGAATATTACATTTGCATATATGTACTTGCGAGGAGAGACGATAGACGATAGATGATCGTGTCCTCTCGTCCACGCCATGTGCATCTCGAATCTCGAGATTCGAGATGCACATTTGCACATGTAGTAAATATGTATAGCTGACGAAACATGACCTAGGCAATGTGACTACAAACTACAAGAAAAGGAAAAGTATCGCTTTCTCCCTATCTTTATTTTCATCTCTTTGTTTCTCTTGAGTCTTGAGTCTCAAAAGCACATGATATCATTTACTGTATGTACATTTTACATGTTGTGCTAATAATGAACAAAAGAGTCTCATATCTTTTCTGGCTTATTTTTCCATAATTTAACTATTATTTTTATACTAATTATTCTTTAATTACTGTAGGAGAAAAGCCATACTCATGTTCTGACTGTGGGAAAGTATTTAGTCAACAAGCGTCGCTGAATCGTCACAAAAAGGGAGTGCATCAACCAAAAGCTCATGATTGCTACGAATGTGGGAGGAAATTTGGATATAGAGACTACCTGACGAAGCACATACGTAAGCATTAAGCTTTTTTTTATTGAACACTACAATTTTGTATTTTGAATCTAAATTTAAAATTACTTTCAGGTATTCATACGGGAGAACGGCCGTATACTTGCGGGAAATGTTCTAAAAAGTATGCAAAATTCACTCATTTTCTTCATCATCTTTTTAAGAAGTTATTTGGAAATTTTTGAAGGATATAAATGATTTGAATTATGAATATTTTCTACCATTTCCATTCTTTCTTTCATTTACAGATTTCGGGACAAGACCAGTCTGAATCAGCATTCGAAATGGCATAAATGAAATAAATAAAAGATTTAGATATTAGATACTAGAGACTGCCATTTTACGACTATTGTCTATTTATCCAGAATCCAGAAACATGTACTCTGCTTTTAAAGGTTTAGGTTCCTTCTGCACGAAAGATGTAATAATAAAAAATAAATACACCAAAGTTATTAATAAATTTAATAGAAATGTATGTATAGTGTATATTGTATATGTTTATGATAAAGTCAGAAAAAGTACCTATGACCAATTCCAAAGTCGTCTCATCTATACTTAGAGTAAATAGATAGTTTGGCAGTGGTGATATAAAATATAAGGAATCAGTATCAAGTTTCAAATTGCTGGCAAGAGATTGGTGATATAGATACTTTTTTTCCATTCCTCTCTTGAAAAGCATCCCAGTACTTTTACTTGCTTTCCAATAATCTGACGAGATGCTGCTAAAGAGAAAGCATTGGTGAACAGAAGAAAAGAGAAAAGGAGACAATGAAAAATCTAAAGTTACCCCGTCAATTCTATGCAAAGTGCACAGTTTCAGATATAAATTGTAGAATTATCGGTAAATGATTGAGAAAATGGTAAAGCCCGAACCTGATGAGTAAACCTGGATGTGATTTACTTTAAGAGTATAAATATGCACTAAATTGCATTATGAATAGGAGAAAAGGAAAGAGTATTTACTTTTATTGTATTGTGTATTGTATTGGTGATATTACTTTCTACTTAAATAAGAGAGAGAGAGAGACAACTTACTTACAGACATTCTATACTCTTTACCCTAAACCCTAAATAAATACCTTCATGTAGATTGTGCAGACATTAGACATTACAGTGTAATGATTAATGTTTATCTGTAAAAGTATAGGCAGTAAAATTGAAAATTGTAATAAAATAAGATACACACGACACAAGCTATAGAATCTAGAATATTTACAATTTATAAAGTAATAGGACTAATGATAAAAGATAAAAGCATATAGATAATATTATATTGTATTTATGACAGAAATTTAAAAACTGTATAATATTCTTTGTTTTAATGGTTACTGTAAATTGTGTATTTTAATTGTGTGTTGTGTGTATTAACTATTAACTGTTACCATTGCATCCTGCATATATTATAGTATTTAAAGATGAAAGATGAAAGATTATGTATCTAGAATCTAGATTGTAGATCTGCGATATTAAATATACTTGAATTATTATTATTGTTCTGTCATCTGTCATCTGTCATCTGTCAATTTGTTAATGTTATTGTTGATCATTGATAATTGATAATTGATAAAAAATGTTATTGATAAAATGCTGAATAATTTATACATAGTCAATACATAATATAGTGATAAATGACAAATGAAAAACTACTCAATTCCTCATACACAAAAAATAGTGCATATTAAAAACATAAATGAAGCAAGTTGTGCTAAAATAAAAATATTATGTACAATCAATTTGAATTTCAAAATAAAAACTGGATTATTATTAGTCATTAGTCAGCAGTGTATATAATAAAGAGAAGCATTAATTATTGGACATATTTTAAAAAATTATTTGCATAATTTTTCTACAGTACCGAGTACCGCACACCGCACACAGGAGCTCCGTTTTTCATTTTTCCATTTTCATTTCATCAATTTCTTGGTTTGAGGTATGACACACAAAAACAGATCTCAAATCTCACACCATTTAAAGACTCAAGGAGATGAAAAAAGTCACATTTTCCTACCTGACGCTTAGATAACATTTTGTTGTGTAGCATTTTCTTGTGTTGCTATAAAACAGGATGAGGAGGACTATATAGCAAAAAATTGCATTTTGCGAATCGCACAAGCTGTAAAAAAAAACTTGCATGTTTGTGTGTTGGCTATTGAGGATTGAGAATTGAGCGTATGTAGTATGTAGTATGTAGTATGTAGTATGTAGGTTTAACCTTTAAAGTTGTTGTGTTGTGGTGCATCCAATCAAATGTTTTGATGCATATAGTTGAAGCAGAA
>JABASP010003012.1:0-16286 GCA_019776565.1 Sminthurinus signatus | reverse complement strand
CATGCAATGTTTGAAATGGAGGACGGAGGTAGGAAATTCTCCGTTGTCGATTCAGCAAGAGCTCTAGTATCTAGTTTCTAGTATGCATTAAGAATTATGTACATTTTAGATCCACCTAAAAATAATGTCATTGCACAGTACATTCTGGATTGGATACAAAAATACAAAACTACAAAATACACACACGAATGAATAATAAATGTCCCTATGAGAATTCAAATGACCAGATGGTTTCTAGTTTCCAGTTTCCAGTTGAAAGTTGAAAAAGGTTCAAGTGCATGTTACTGTTTTACTCCTGAAGGTTAATGAAATTGCATGCACTTTTATTCAAGATATGCAGGAGTCAAGGTAAAATGACGCACATTTTACAGTTTACTCTAAACTGTGCAGTGTGCAGTGTACAGTGTGCGTGGATGAGTAATACCAAATGAATAAAACAAACAGGAAGGCGATTACGCATTACGCGTGCATTCCATTTTCCATATTCCATTCTACATACAATTTTTATGCCGTCTAAAAAGTTAGTTGAATAAAAATTCAAGTTCAAGAATAGTCCAAAAATTCCAAAAGTTTTGTAGGAAAGTTGACGTGGGTAAAAAACTTTGAGTTGGACAAATTTCATTACTTTAAAAGCCAAATCGGGTTGGTTTGTACATTGTGCATTGATATTGGATCGCGCATAACTTTAAGTGACACTAATTAATTATTATTTTATCTTTTTTATGTAGAATCCAGAGCTGATCGGGTCCAATCAGCCCAGCCTAGCTGAATACGCAGTGCTCAAGTATCACTTTCCATTTTCCATGGTGACGAAATTGTAAAGATGGGACATGTAAAGATGAATCCTCACACAACCTGAAAAAAATCTTATATTCACCATGGCAATTTTGACGCATCTCATCCTCCTCCTGTGCTTAGGTAAAACATGACATTTTATCTGTATTCATTTGCAAATTGCAAATAAAACGCAAGACAATAACGTATTCATCTGCAGTTTGCAGTTTGTACCACTCGCTCTGAAGAACTTTTAATGTCTAAACAATGATCAAACAAGTAGTGGCGAGAACAACAAGCAACGAACAAGAAACAACAAATACGAGGGCAAAACATTAAAAATTAAAAGGGGAAAACTACTTTTTTTGTTCTTAACATTCCAATCCACTTTCTTTTATTTTCATCCAGGGAGGATTCTGTCTGTATTTTGTTTACTTTATTCTGTATTTATAAAGCTCTAGTTTTTCTGCAACTCTTAAGAAACTTTTATTCCGTAGGATAATCAAAGGCTTAATTTGAATCTTTGATGAGAATTCCCAGGCTCCGAAAAAAGGAAAAGGAAAAAGTCATTAAAATTTAACACAGTGTACAGTGTACAAACTACAATGCACATTGTAAATAGAACGTACAAAATGAGTGGAATGAGTGGAAAGATTACACTAGCAAATGTACTAGCTAAAAAATAAATGTTCTTGTTTATATTTTCTATTTTTTACCGGCGCTTACAATTGGAATTTATAATCAGCAAACAATGCTTAAATTATGTATATATCGGATTACTTTTTACTTTCGAGTTTTTTTGCATATCCTTTAAATTGCCATTATTTACTCATTTAATTGGGAAAATGGGATATAAAGATACTTCCAACTTATTGTTGGCTTGTTACTTGTTAGCTCGAAATTCTTTAAAAGTTTCGGTCTATTACTCCACAAAAAAAATAAATAGAAGTAGGCATATTTGTTGTTTGATTTATTTAATGTGTTCTCAATTCTGGAAGTTTATTCTCTGTAAAGCCGTTATTTAATTATTACCAATAATTTATTCATCCATCTCCTACTCTTTACTTGTCAATTCAGAAAAATGACCTTTGAAAATTTTAATCAAAGAAAAAGAAAATCATAAAGAACTATGCCAAAAAAGAACCTTGCGTGTGGCCAATGGGCAACTGATTAAAAATATACTTATATAGAAAATAGAAAGTACCGAGTTTTACTTTGAAAATGTCATCCCGAAATTGATTCAAACAGGCACCACACGTTTATTTCTGTTAGAATAGACTCTCGAATCTAGAGTCTAGACTTAGACAAGTTTTACATACAGAACAGAGACAATAACCACTGTTCAATGTTAGCAGCCTCACGCTTCTTTTTACCACTAGTAATATATTTTATTATTTTGCAAAGTAATAACAAAAGTTTTTTCATCTCTTTTTATTCTTCCTGTGCTTTTCTCTAGTGTTTTGTTTTCCTCACTTGAGCCTTGAGTCTTGAGTCTCAAGTGGCTCAAATTCCTCTACAATTTCATTACGAATGATTTTACTCTTGAGTCTTGAGTGGCAGTAAATAGATAAGTCGTTCGAAGCTTCAAAGTCAATAGTTCTGTTTTCGAAACTGATCTGTGAACTATATGCAATATGTATTATGCATATTATGAATTTTTGACATTTGTGCACATTTCTCTTGAACATTTTCACCTTTTCTCTGAATCTGAATACTGAAGAACGTTAAGTGATGAAAGATAACCTTTTATGCGTTCTGCTAGGTTCACTAGTCATTGCTCAATTTTTACCCCATCTTTTCTTGTTTTCCCTGTTTTGTATTTTTTCATTTTGACCTTTCTTTCTTCGACTCTTTTGATTTTTTATCTATTTTTATTCAGAAAGCGAGGTACACGATACAGTTTAAAATTCACAGTTGAAGTACACAGTACACTGCTATCAATTTTAAAAAGAACCTCTGAAAAGAAACCATTTGGAAAGTCCACAAAGAAATGCATCCAGGTTGAATATCTACAGATTACAGATACGAGCCTTACGAATTCAATATAAAAAACTCAAAATTTCCTGTGCTACAATATAAAATATACAATTTGAGATATATTTCCCTTTTCTCTTTGTCTGTTGTCTGTGACGTGAAAAAGGAGATTTATCGTATTTTTACGATACATTTTTTGTCTGAAAAAGTTAAAGTGCAAGTCAAGACTCAAGACTCAAGAATATGGAGAGAAAGAAAGAAAGGAAAAAAGACAGATGAAATATGCGAATTGATTCAGAATTTTGTCAATCCATGGGAAAGGAAAAGACACGGACTGTTTATATTCCGTATGCTGTATTCCGTATTTTATATTATGTACCAGAGATCACGTCACATCACACGATACAACATACAAAATACACCATGAAAAAAATAAAAAGTACAATTTATTCTATGTGTCCATTTCAAGTTACGATACTCCCAACTTGCAAAATGGAAAATGGACTATGGACGTTGCTTTTAAAGAAAGGAGAAATTCTTGGAAAAATTTATTGAGTGCAATTGAAAGTAAGTCAAGAGAAAGAGAGAGAGAGAGAGAGAGAGAAAGGAAATATTATTTTATAAAAAATGAGCTGATCCTTTTTTCCCTGAAATCCCGATTCTAGATTCCAAATTCCAGATTCAGGAAGAATACATAAATTGTGTCTACGTCTGTTTCCTATTTACTATTTCTTATTTGCTATTTGCTCAGTCATCATTTGATCCACAATGTGTTTTCTTTTCATATTATTGCCTTTTCATTCTTTTCAACCCAAACCAAACCAAAACCAGCGTAGAATAGTGAAACCAGTGCAGAAGCATGCACAAAGCACAATGTACACATAATAATAATAATAATGTAATTCAATACTCAATTCTCCATCCTCAATATCGTTTGTCTCTTAAAAGCAAAGGGAATGAAAAAAGAGTTTCTTTCCTTTTACTTTTTCTTACATTCTGCATTCTATTGGATTGTATTGGATTGGATTGGTTTCCTTGTCGATTTCGGATTTGTTTTGTCAATGTTGATCAATGACAAATTATCAACAAGTTGAGTGTCAAAACCTGAACCTCAACCTCAACCTCAAAGTTTTTTCTATAGATTGAGAGTAGAAAGTACAGAACAGAAAAAGCTTCACACAATAAAAGTAAAAAAGAGGGAAAATATTTCAACTGTTGACATTGGTAATCCGTTTTTTTCTTTCTCCATTTCCTGTTTTCTCTGTACTCTCGATTTTCTTTGTCCTTTTTATTCAGATGCGTTTGTTGTTTGTTGCGTTCCTCCGTTGTTTGTGTAGGATGTGTATTTTTTCATATGTAACTTGTTTGTAGAATTCATTGAGAAACAAAGATGAGAGCTGAGAACTGAGGCCGTGGTTTACTCTTTATGTAATCTGTACTCTGTACCGTATTTTTTTCTCATTTGATTGCAGTTGAGTATGGTTGGATGGAGAAGGAGTTGAATGGAGATCGAGATGGAGATCGAGATCGACAAAGCGAAAGGGAAAGAGGACGAGAACGACCACGAGTTGGAGTTGGAGATCGAGATCGGGATGGGAATTTGGGAATCGGCCTCTCTGTCTCTCCAGAGCCGACCGCAACATCCTCGACCACATCCACAAGTACACCCATTGAGATCACTGGACCGAGAAATTTCGTGGCTTTGGGCGGAAACAACTTGAAGATCCGCTATCGCCTTTCACCGCTCCTCATCCCAAATACGAATGAGAATGTGACTGTGAATGGGAGCAGACCATTTGCATCCTTATTGCCACTGTCCTTCCAACTCATGTCACCTCAAGATGACGGGAGGGAAAAAGTTATTGCCTATGAAAACCTTTCTTCCTCAACAGCTCAACGCCTTTTCTCCACTTTTACATGGCAAGAGGTGAGTGCTCTTTTTTTTCTTCTTTTTTTTTACTATATTAGTATTTTAGTATTTTACCATTCATCTAAATACTAAATAAACTTTTGTTGACTGGTTTTTCTAGATTCTAGAGGTTATTCCTTTTTTAATGTAAAAAATAAATTAGCTGAAGTTAAAAAAAAACTAATTGTATACTCTTGATTCTTGATTTCTGTCAAAAGTCAAAAGCCACACGCGAATTTCCGCTTAAAACATAAAACTTAAAAACATGAACTATGAACTATGAATATGAATTATGAGAAACAACAGAAAGATGGTGATAATAAAAATCAGGAGCATAAATAAACTGGAGCTGGAACTGGAACTACGTTGATCTGATAGCATGTTTTATCTACTATTCACAAATTAGAAGTAGAAACAAAAAAATAAAGTAGCCACATTTAAAATATGTGCGAGTTTTATATAATACATGTACAACATACAATTTGTTCTGAAGTGAATATAAAGCTATCTTGAGGCTCTTGTGAAAATTGCCGGGCAAATTTTGAAGAGGAAGGAAAATACTAGAAAAGAAAAGTAAGGAGAAATCATGTAACATGTAACATGTGCAATTTAAATATTATATGGAAAAAGGGAAATGGTAAATGGGAAACGTGCCTAAAAATTGTTCAAATTTGAAGGCCGTAATCTGTTGTAAGCTTCTTGAAACTGTCTCATAATTCTTATGCATGAGTTGAGAATATTCATCGAGGAAAGAGTGTATAGAAAAAGAATAAACGAATATATGTACAATGTACAATATACAATATAAAATGTACAATGTACAGTTTAAATTTATAGGTGAAAACTTTTTTCAAGTTGAAGTTGTTCACTCATGTTTTTAATGCTTGATAAATAAATTAAATCAACTTTGAGGCAGTCGACTCGACTTGAGTATAGTCGACTAGACACTAGACATTAGACATTAGACAGTAGACATCCTGCCACCCTTTCACTTTCCTTTCTCCTTTATCATTCATCCTAACACACAAACACTTGAGTCTTGAGCCTTGAGTCTTGAGTCTTGAATGTTTGAATGTTTGCATTTTGAATGTACGTGATTACTGATTACAGAGTTGAGTTTCCTCTGTATATGTTTATACATTTTATATTTTACATAGTTTTCATTGTGCATTGTGCATTGTAAATTTAATGAGGAAATGTATATCTATTGAGCTATTTCTATGAAACATGAAACACATGATTAATATTCCCGTCACAAAAAGGTATGTGAACATGAACGTACCACATTTGACATTTGAAATTATCTGTAAGTACGAGCACAAGTACTCTTTACTCTTTCTCCGTTCCGTCTGTCTTTTTCAACTTGCTCTTTCCGCCCGACTTCAAGATTGCAGATTCTAGATTCTCAATAAGGAAAACACGATAAATGATAATATTATTAATACGCAGTATTTCCCATGTTGAATTTTGAATACTCTTCCTCTGTTTCCAACAAAGTAATTTATGCACAGTTTACACACTCTTCAACTTTTTCCAACGAGGAAGGGAAAAGTGAAGGTCGCGGACGGAGACGAAGGCGGAGGCGAAGACGGAAGAAGGAAGAAACACACTTATTTACTTACGATTTTCCTAGATACTTGAGCCTTGAGACTAGAGACTTGAGTTGATAACATTTCGAGGTTTTGTGAGAGTTTCAATTGTGTGTACAAAATTATATACCCTCAGAAAAAATGTACTTTAAAAAGTGTTTTAGGGTATTCTAATGAGACGTATTGTAAAAAGAGTTCCTAGTGAAATTTCAGTACGACTTTAAGTTTTAAATGAAAATCTATTGTAACAGAATTGTTTCATGGGGGTTTAAGGTTTTTAGTTTTGAGTCACACAAGGACAAATGTATTTTTTTCTGAGGGTGAAAATACAAGTTTTCATATCTCCATACTTTATCTCTTGCGCTTTCTCTTTTTCTGTTTCTGTTTCTTTTTCTGTACGCGTTACTTCCTCTTTGTGGCTTGTTCTGTTTTCTGTTCCAGTTGGAAGAATGAAGATGTGTACAGTATAAAATACACAGACAAAGACAGAGAAAGAGCAAGAGAAAATAGAAAGTAGGTAAGAAAAAGAGAGAGAACATTTTGAATCTTGAATCTAGAATCTAGAATCTTGAATAGTTCCGTCTGCTTCCATTTAATTTCGATTTCTTTTCCTTTTCTTCATTACGTGGACACATTTCCTCTCAGACTACCACTTCACTTGACTCCCTTCTCCTTTCCCTTTTAACATTGAGCATCGAGCATTGAGCATTGAAAATTGAACATTGAACAGTGCTCTTTGCTCCTGTATTTCCAATCCAATTTTCTTCTTGGGAAACTTTATGCGAATGTAACCTAAAGAGGCTGACTGACTTGTGAGTCGAGGAGTGAAGGAGCGAAAGAGTGAGTGAGTGAGTGAGTGAGCGAGCGAGAGGAACTTGTTTAGAAGAAAGGAGAAATTGTGGCAATCAGACAGGCACAGGGCGGCAATTTTACTATCTCTTCTCTCACTCTCTCAATTCTAAATTCTAAAATACACTCTACTTTCCTTCTTTCTTTCTCTCTTTCTTTATTCTTCACTCCGTGTTTTGTACTAAGATGTGCTTTGCGTATGGTTTCTACTTTCTACTATCTCCTGTCTACGCTGCGTCATACTTTATAACACAACCTTTCAATTCTCTATTCATTCCTGCTCTGATTCCGATTCCGATTCCACTTTGACTTCCACTTCTCGTCCATCTTGAATCTTGAGTCTTGAATGTTGAACTATAGGTATGAATGGATAAAGTACAAAGTCATTGACAGAACTATAGTTTCACCTTCTTCTTCTTCTGTCTAAAGTCTAGAGTCTAGAGGATGAATTCTGAATGCTAGCGACTTTTTAGACTGGAATTTGGAATCTGGAATATCTAGAATCTGGAATACAATATACAATGGAATTTTTGAACCAGAACTTTGCTCTCTCTCTCTCTGGATTCTGTGGCTTATTATGCAGCCATAAGTTGCAAAACATTTGTTTACTTGAATTGTTCATCTTTTTTCTTACGATCCACGCAAAAACCTTTCGACGTCCCTGAATGTACAATGTACAATACAAAGGTGAGAGGTTAGAAGTCAAAAGTCACAAGTTGTGAGCCACCTAATACAGATATCCCCTGAATTTACAATACTTATTTATTTTACTTTATTTGTTCAAACTCCTAATAAATTCTAATCCACGTATGACAAAGTAAAAATGAAAAGCTTAGAGAGAGACGAGAGATGAGAAACGAGAAACGAGGGTCAAATCTCACGAGTGGATTATAAAAAACTTGAGAAAGTAAATGAAATAAAAATAAAAGTAAAAGAGGGAAGAAAATCATCCTCTCTTTTCCTTCCTCTCTTTCTCTCTCTGCATTTGATGGTGATAGGACATAAAACATAATGTAGAACACATTGAAAATTGAAATAAATGCAGTTGGTGGTCTGTTTAAAAAACGAGTAAGAGTTAAGAGTTGGAAGTTGGGAAATGATGTAACATAAGCAGATGACGATGACGACGATGACGATGACATTACAGGACTTGGACAAAAACTGGGAAGGTGAGAGGCTGTTTACGAGTCCATTGGGACATTTAATGGATTTCTCTTATCTTTCCTATGCAGGCAGTTCAGGTCCATGCTTCGCTCAGTTCTCTCTTTTATACGAGTACCAATCCCAATCCCAATTCCAAACGCATGAACATGAACATGGAGCATCGAGCGTTGAACATTAAACATTTTACCCTCTTTTTCCACCCGATTCCTTTTCTATTGTATGCGTTCTCATCTACGAATTCGAATTCAAAAACTACGAATGATTCAAAGAATGGAATGGACAAACAACAAACAACAAACAGTACATGAGATCGATTATTGTTTAGAATTTAGAAGTACACACACAACACACAATTGTGCTGGTTGTTGTTTGTTAGTTGTTGGTTGCTGGCACAAGTTGTCCCTTGAATGTTGAATTAGTACTAAAGTGTACTGTGTACTGTCCTCTCCTACACCAAACATGATACGATTCCTCTTAATTGACTTGAATAAATAAATTTTGGGCAGACTCCAACCTGAACTCTAAACTCTAAACCCGCAGCCCGGAGCCTGGAGCAACTGACAAGCGACAACCGACAACCGGTGAAGGGTGACTAGTGAGTAGTAACTAGACTTATTTAGGATGAGAAAGGGAGTAGACTTTCTGATTATATTTTACATAATTTATGTACATGTACAATGTACATAAAGATCCAAAAAGTAGAAGCAGGCTTTTGTCCTTTGTCCCTTCACCTCATTATCAAACACACAACCTACATGTTATTTATTATATACGTATAGCCTGTTACTTTCATGATGATGAAGGGTTCTTTATTTATTTATTATATGTCTAGGGTCTAGGGTAACACGACTTAATTATACTAATCACTAATCACACTATCCATCTACCATCTATTTATTTACGCCATAGATTTATGTGCTTAGAGTTTAAGGTCTGGGAGCGAAGTTCAATTAAGCTAATTACTTATTATTAATTATTAATGCGCATGTGGTCAGAATTCAGCGTGCAGAGTAAAAAAGGAACCTTTAAATCATTCAAGTACTTTGACTTTTACATAATTATTTTGTAATATATTTAAGTATTTGTTCTTTTTTTCTATCCTCAGGTGGAATTTGAATGCGGACTAATAGTTCGTGGTGGGATTTATACAGTTCGACTGGTGGAGAATCAAAATCAGAATCAAGTTTCATCAAATTCTTCCCTGTACAAAAGCAACAACAGGGACAGTATTGATATGAAGAGAGAGAGTGTGACGATATTGGGGAGTCTAAGACTACGAGTGGTTTACCCTACAATTGACTTTGAGGTTCCGGTCCTCCTTGAGACATACACCACTTCCGTACCTGTCTCCTTTGGCCTCACTCGAACTTTGTGTAAGGCCAAACTCCCGCTCCCCTCAACACTCCTGAGTTTGGTCATGTGTAAGCGGACGGATGGAGAAAAATGTACTAGAGAAATATCAACCATCTTGAAGGATCCTCTCATTCGTCTCATGGTTCGTCTTCTGATTTTTTCAACAATTAGCTTACTATTCAAATCAACTTACTTGTTCCATTTTCTATATCAATCAACAACTAACATAATAATTGTTTTTCTGCATGTTGCATGTACTCTGTACTCTGTGAAAGTAGCATAAAAATCAAAGCTATTTTGTTTTAAACTGTAGTGGAAAATGGAAAATTTTATACCGTTTTTTGAAGTACGTAGCATTTATGTTTTTAAGGCAAAGTAAAAAAGTGAGGATTTTTTCTTTTATTCTCTGATATTTTACTTTTTAGTACATGTAAATCAAATCCAATGAAATCCAGTTCAGTCCATTTGGTATTCCCACCTGTCATTAGTTTAAGGAATGGGACCTGGACTGCGGGACTCCATTTCCCATTTCCTATTTTCTCCCTCTTTTCTCTTTCCCTCTGGGGTTTACTTTTATTTTGTATATTGTATTTTGCATTGTACTGTGTTAGAGGGACTTTTACTTATTTTCTTTTATTTCTCATGTCTGATCTATGATATATGATGTTTGAGCTATGAACTAGGAAATGTACACAGGCCATAAAACCACTGGAAAAATCCTAGTATGGAAAAACATAAGTAATAGTTAATAATAATAGTAGAATGTGAATGTGCTGAATCGATCCATCTTTTTTTCTATGGCTTATGGCTTATAAACATGGATACAATTCACGAGACACTGTATTTATTTTGTATTTTATATTGCCCTTTTGTATTTACTATATTATTTATGCGTATTATGTATTGTGTATGCTTTATTTCTTTCTATCATATGAAATGTAGTCTAATTAATTTTCCTCCTGTCTTTTTTTTACTCATGTTACAATATTCTTGACATTGATGTTGATGTTGATCATGTTACTCCATCTCCGCCTCAAGTCTCAAGTCTACAGAAAGAGAGAGAAAGATGATTGTTTTTCCTTATTTTCTTGTGTGAATTTTTTCAGAATGAAGGTCAGGTGACGGAGCAAATTGATTGTCACTTTTGGGGTAAAAATGCCACCTACAGAGTACAAATTCAGGAGACCTTTTCCCATCAACTCATTTCTATGAGTCAACCCATAAAGTAAGTTTATAGCTTTAGCTTCTCTCATTCTTTTTCCTACAGAAGCTATAAGTATGTTGTATGATTGTGCAGTGTATTTTGAATTTTGTATTTTGTATTCTCTTTGTATTTATGTAACATACAACAAAAGGAAGAAAACAATAAAACAGAGGTACAAATAAATAGAAAAGTAGATGAAGGGGAAAATCCGATGCATAATAAATGTTCATCCTCTTCTTCCATTTAATTATACATGCAATACCAACTTCTTTTTCTGTTTTTTACTTTCAACTCTACTTAGTTAGTTTTTTTTAGTTTAGGTTTCCTTTGGTTCTAATTTCTACAGTTCACAGTTAATCCATTCCTTCAACTTCATCCCGCCTCCTTGTTTTTCTTTCTACTTATTCTCGTTCTCATCCCATATTTAACTTGAGTATTCTCTCTCCACGAGTTTTCATGGAACTGTTTTAAACAAGAAACTTCCCCATTGAAATAGAAATATCAGTACAAAGTAGAAACATTTCAAACATGGAAACAGTGGAGAAAAGGAGAAAAAGAGAAAACACCAAGATGAAAAAAAATGTGAATGTGAAATTTCCATGTATTTGTATTTTGTAGAGATGTCAGTAGTCAGTAGACGAGGAAAAGTAAGTGAGGGGAGAAAACGTAAAGTAAAAACGGAAGAAGGAGGGAGAGAGAGAGTCAGTGAGCAATTCCCGAGTAATTTTTATTACTTTCATAAGCCCCTCCACTTTCTTACTCTTGTTCTCTCACTCTGTCGCTTGTGCATCTCGATTCTAGATTCTAGATTCTAGAACCTAGCCGTAAAAAATAATATGGTATATCGGTACATTGTACATTTCATCTATGCTAACTTCTAGCTTCTAGTATTTAGTATCTACTCTTTACTTTGAATTCCGTCTCCAACTCCAATTCCAATTCCAATTTGAATGTGAAAACAGCACAGTCACTTAGTTAGTTATTTAACCGAGTAAAATGTAAAAAAGCAAAAAGTAATAAAGTCAAAAATCCTCACTTTTTGATGATTTTGAATCGCCTTAAAAGCATAAATGCTTCAGACTCCGGAAGCAACGCTGAGTATAAAGTTCTAAATACAAGTAAAAAAAAATCAAGTCTCATATTGCCCCATGCTCAATATACACAGCGAGGTTAATTACTGCGAGTATGTGTTTCCACCAGATGGCGTAGTCTCGTAGTCTCTTATTGCCCCAATGTACACAGACAGGCAGACAAATGATTACAGTAGTCAGCTTCGCTTCCTAAAAACCTAAAACCGTAAAAATTTTCACTCACAGGCAAAAAGAACACAAGGCAAAAAAAGGCACATGTTCTCACCTGAATCAAAATGAGAAGGAAATTGTGGAAGACTGGCAACTGTATCTACATTCTAAATCTGCATCTACATATTTCTTTACCAGTGACTTAAATTCCACATTTCACACCTCCTGTCTCTTTTTGAACAGTGAATGGTGAAAAGTCAACGCAATGAGTGTGAGTGTGAGCATTTGTACAAGGAACAAGGTAAACTGAAGCTGTGCTTCCAAGTAAGCGTAATATATAATATGGATGTGTACATGCTCCATGCCAGATGTGATATGCGTATTTATAATGTCTATATCTGTTATCTGTACATTGTACAATGTACATCGTACATGTGCGGAATCTAATGCTATTAAGTTACCTTGGCGAAAGGTTTGGAATTTAAATTGTGGATTTCTCACTTCGTCCCACATCCGCGACTCTTTTCTTTCCGTGTGGATGTATAAACACTCTGATTCTCTTCTGTCTTCTATTTTCTGTCTCTCCGTCCTTTGCAATCACGTATCCAAATTTCATTCCAACTTCTTTTCCTCTCCTCTGCACTGAACAGAGTAAAGTGGAGTGGAGAGAAAAGAGAGAAAGTCTACAGTCTACAGTCTCCACTGTAGTCATTTGAGACAACTTGAAGAAGAAGAGACGAACAGACGGAACGTATGGAAATTTCATTTAAACAATGTGCAGTCTGGAGTCTGGAGTCTCAACTCTTTTCCTCTTCTCCTTTTCCCAGATGTACATACGATGTACGATGTACGCGCTCCATGCTCCATTGATTGTGTATTGGAACTTCACCATTCTCTAAGCATATTCAATATTCACATCTGTAGCCAAAGTAAATGTAAATGTAAAAGTAAAAGAATAAAATCTTTTGCATCTCTCTCTTTCTTTCACATTTTGCACATTCACACATTCACGCATTTGACATTTTGAAACAAAAATTGTGTAGAATGTAGAAAAAACGAGCTGTTCAATATTTTTGGAAAAAAATCAGTTTCAAATTGGTTGATATTGGTAACGGGTAATTTTTTACACAGCTACTTAATTAGTAATTAATTAATTGGCTCGAGACTCGAGGCTCGAGAGAACTCAAAAATAGAAACTAGAGTAAACAAAGCTTTTTTAGGATAGTAAAACCAATGTGGATTTCTCTATGAATTTAGAATTTATTCATATTTGAAAAATAATAACTAGCTCTTGAAAATACATTACACTTACAATTAGAAGATCAAGGATAAAGGAGTTTACATGATTATGTTTGGGAGTTCATGCTCTAAATTTTAAATTCAAAGGCTGTAGGGTAAAATTCATTAAAATTTCAATTTCTTTGACAAATGAGAAGCATTTCCATTTCACATGCATATATTCAAAATTCAAAGTGCACCTATGGTAGAAAAAGTGTGCCTTAATTGGAAAGGACTAGATACTAGATATCAGATTAATGGGGGATTCAGAGAATAAAACTTACCTTTTTCATTTTGATGTCACTGAGTCACATTCACAAAGGAGGATGGAAGAAGCAATAGAAAGAAGGAGAAAAGACACTTGTGACTTGCGACTTGTGTTAGACTAGCTACTATCTATCTACTCATTGCAAATTACAAATTAGAAAAACAAGAGGATGGAAAAGAGGAAAGACACATGGCACTAATTAAAACAAGGGTTAGGTTTTAGGTTAGTCTAGTTTAGTTTAGTGCTAAAGTAGTTAGTGATGGAGGCAGGAGGTAAATAAATTCCTGTCTGAATTACACTATATTATCAAGTTTCAAGTCTCAAGCCTACACACACAGCTCACAGTTCACCGGGTACAGCGTGCACCGTGCAGTGTGCTGTATAAATAGAATCTAGAAACAGGAAAGATAAAAGAAGATGAAAAAATATCAATAGAATTTCCTAAAATATTATCAAGATCTCCTCACTCCTCATACATATTCAACCATCCAGCTTTCAACGTGTAATTAAATATTTCTCTACAAATCCACTTTCTACTTTCTACTCCGATTACACACATGCAGTTCAATGTTCAATGTTCAATCCAATTACTTGTATGTCGTATGTTGTATTTTGTCCCTTATATCTCACATCATCACATCACATATTGCCAGTTGCAACACTCTTTCCCTCAGCTTCCTTTCAACTTTTAACAATTGAAAAATCCTGGAGACATGTGTGACTTGTGCTTTTGATACTTTTATCTTTGGAGTTTGGAGCTTGGAGTTTTGTCCTTTGATTACAAAGATTATAAGAAAGGGGAATATTGGAATATTCAATCATGTGTCGCTTGTCGCTTATCCCGTGTCGCGTGGGGCTACAATCTATCGAATACTAGATAATTCATAAGATGAACTTTATACTAAAACTTATATCATTTACAGTGTACAGTGTATGGTGTGTCGTTCATTATCTTAAAACGAACTTTGGTGTAAATTGTAAATTACTAATAATCAGTTTAGTGTACAAATTTTCACAGACAAGTTTCTACTTTCTACATCATCTACAATCTACAATCTGCAAGCTTCATTTTCTAAATATGTATGCACAGTGTACATTGTACATGATCTGTATGATGTAAAATTTACAGAATTAGAATTAGAAAATGTAAATGTAGGCAAAGAGTACAAATCCTATCACAATTCCCCTTTCTTTTGAGTTTTGGATTTTCTACATTGTACATCGTTTCACTGTTTTATCATTTGAGTTTGAGTTTGAGTTGGAGCTGCAAAGGGGCGACTATTCAAATATTAGACATGAATCAGAAATCAAAATAGAAAATACATGCAGCTTAACTGAACAAACTCCACAGTGTACAAAGTAAAGTGTACAGTGTACAGTGTAGACATTTATGCATGGATTTAGTACGAGAAGAAGTAAAACCTTGACTCAAAACTCAAGTCTTAAAACATGGAGGATGCACATGGAAAATGCACAGGGAAACGTAAAATACTGAAGAGGGAACAGCCAAAAGACGATACAGGGAATTGTTTCTTATGCATGTATTCATGCAGATAGAGCGAGTGAGCGAGAGAAAGGGGAACCTCAAATCTTGAATCGACTAGGAAAGCGAAGGAAATGAGAAAGGGGGAAATCATACAGAATACAGACGAGTATAGAATTGGCTAATAAAATAATATGCATTTAAGCTAGATTCTAGATGCTACAGCTACAGTATTAAGTATTGGAAACCCATGAATTTAAAGAATTATTATTATTGTTATTAAGCTACACTAATGCAGAAAACTAGTGAATTCATTAAATATTAAATTAAAGCTGGTTTAACGCGTGTAATGTGTACTGTGTATTTGTTCAGACTTTGAGTTTGATTTTTTTGTTTCTCGTGCTGTTTCTTCCAATTTTCAATACACAATAAAATGCACAATGTATCTAAACTTTAGTTTCTAAAGGTTCTATAGATTCTAGATGCTTTTCTACAATATAAAATGTTTGCTATTTCCCCTATGTTTCCTTTGTTTTGTTTCGTTTCGTGTTTTTGTTTACTTCAAAGTGATTCAATTCCAATACAGAGTCAAATTGAATACAATCTACAATGATATGAAAATATACGACCAGGATTCACCTTGTGCAATATACAATATACAAGTCTCAATGCAAAATACAAAATAGAAAATAGAAAACAGAAAATACATTTCCTTTTTTGTTTACATGTTTAGGGTTGACTGGAGTTCTCGTTTTGGGATAAACTTTACGGTTCGTTCAATCCTGCCGGGGTGTGGGACGGGGAAGACGTTGCGTGTGTTGGTGCGCTATCCGAATTGTGTTCTACCTGAGAGAGACAAGGTTCGAGTTTACGGGTATGAGACAACAGTCCCGTCCCTCTTCTCCCTCAACAGAATCAATTACGTCGGGGAAAAGCAAATTCGGGCTGGTCGACAAGTCGTCACGTTCTCCTGCAATATCTTCACTCCCAGGTAAATAACACAGGCTTAAACAAAATAAAGGTTATGTGTAAAATATAAATGTGCTTATACCTTTTACTTTTACATAATATAAAATATACTAGATGGGAACCCGATGAAATAAAAAAATCTATGTAAGCTTACAATTTTACGTAAATGTAGACTTTTACCTTACGTTTTTGGGTTGAAATGTAGCTCGTGAGACGGGTCACATCCGACAA
>JABASP010003011.1:0-16302 GCA_019776565.1 Sminthurinus signatus | reverse complement strand
GATGGCCAAGATCGAGAGTTGAAAGTGTTTTAGAACAATTAATACGTGAAGGAATTGTGTGGGTTGATGATCATCTTGGGAAAAGGTCTTATTGGTTTCCCAGTATTTTCTCTGCTACCCGTGCCTCATTAAAATCATCTGCTGAAGGTGTTGACGACTGATATTTTTTGTTACCTCCCTTTTGGATCTTGTAATGTACACATTTTCCTTTTCTAACTTATACCTATGTGCGCGTATGATAATAAAGCCTTTTGTATTTAAAACAAGGAGGTGTAAATTTTAAACTATGCTCTTTCTGTTGTTGAGTAATGAGTATAAATAGCATTAAATTCATTTTTTCTAGTCCAGTTTCATACATTATACATATGAATGTGTATGCACTTTATTGTTTCATTCCTTAGACAAATGGCTGAAAGATTATTTCGAATGAATTTAAATTCGATGCATCATGGGAAATTATTATATGGCAAACTGAACTTGTAAAGGTTAGAACTGTTTCTATTGATTCATGTATAGTTTCAATTATGCTCAAAATACGACTCATAAAATAGGCAGTAGATTTATTTTTTTAAATAATGATTAGCATAGTGTGAGGCTCTACAAAACAGCTTGAAGTTTTACAAACAGAAAGTAAACTAAATTTTTTTATTTATATTGTACTACAGATAAAAATGTGGACTATATGAATTACAATTATTAACTCCCGAGCGAGTACATAAAACTTTTCCGTATTTGTCAGTATAGTTTTTAAGTTTCCTTCTTTGCTGTTTCATTTTGAGGGGGATCATCATTGGAAAGTGTTGGATTGTCTGGAAGTAACCATGCTATCCGTAGTTTTAATACATTTTGACAAAAATCATCAAATTTCCTTATCCATTGACGATTTGTTGGAGGGCAAATAAAATTGAATAGTACTATTGAAAACTTGACGAGAAAACAACCAAAAAGAATTTGAAATGGGACTGAAATGATGTAGACAATTACTGCTGCCGCAAGTGTGTATACCAACTGTGTATCGTACATGAGCATTAAGGATATTCCAAATGGAAATAGTAACCAAAGCCACCTATATATATGTATATGTATTTAAATTGGTTCAAATACTTGATTGGCATAATCCTTTTACTAAAATTACTTTGACTATGCATTGTGTGTATTTTGCCATTGCATTGGTGAAGGTACCTCAATGGTGAATCCGTTAGAAAAGCTTTGCTGCCCATGGTCAGGTATTGTAAATAACCCACCTGTGGAACCCGTTTATGATTCTTAGAGCCCGAATTCCAAATGTGAATGGTTTCACTATATAAGCGGCGTGAATCGTGAATGTCGAACGACAAAAGCTGTTAGAAATTATCAATGTAACAGAGCTTATACCAATCCAATCTCAAATCTCAATTGCAGTTTGCAGTCACCGAACACCGAACAAGTCAAGTTGAGTTATGAAGATTCGAAATATTGTTTACTTTTAATACATGATTGTCAATTAAATGCGTCTGAGGTCATCATATTTGAGCCTCTAATTCAGAGGTGTTGAATTTTTTCTATAGCGACCTTGGTTTTGGGACGTTTCACCATTTATATGTGTTTAAATACTAAGTTTGGAGTCGGGAATCTCGTGTTTACGAAGTAATGAGAATTTCAATCTCTGTCAGTTGCAGATATCAAAGTAGCTAGTCCTGTGTAGAATGTCAAAAAATGTCTGGGCATTTCATATAGCATTTATTATTTCAGTATATTTTAGGAAATCCTACCCCTCTATCACAAATATTTTACAGTAAATGTATAGAGCTTTTGAAGCTTGAAATAAAAAAATCAATATAAAATTTAAATTTGATACTAGAAACTAGAAACAAACACTATTATACATAAAAGTAAGTACAGGTTTATGTAAAAATATAATACTATGAGATTTTGTAAAAATTAAAATTCCTCCAATTATTGGAGTCCAATATGTGTATATGAGAATTAGAAGTATCTACGTATAACAATCATCTACATTCTACATACTATATAGCAAGTTTAACCTACAAAACTTACTGCATACAGATATTCTGTGGAAGGATTACTTAGACACAATCCGTGTTTAAGTACTTTGTAATTAAATTACAATACATGTGGTAATAAATATTAGAAAAAATAACTCAAAATAAAATCACAGTACAGGCCTCTATATGAAAAAAAAATACTAAACCGTTTACAAAAATTGGCAGAACTTTGCATGAATACATGGTACATGGTACAGATAGAACAAAGCACATAAAACATCATATACATATGTATATTTATATTACATCTAAGCTTGTTTTGATCTTAAATATCTTCGATAACTATTGGTGACTTCAGTGAACAAAGGAGTGACTGGTCGTCGTTGTCTTTGAATGGCGTTGTTTTCATCTTGTTGCCGTTTCTGTTCACGGACACAGTGGTATAACTGATTCACTTCTTCAGTGATGTTGTTCAAGAAATCCTCAAGGTCAGTCTTTTCAGGAAATATTGTTGGATCTCCTATCCCACAAAATTTTAGTTCACCTTTGTATGTGTAAGTAGCTACGGCGACCCCTGTGTTATAACGCATTGCATTTAGTTCTAGTTATTTGACATTGTTTATTTTTAAAAGTATATAATATTTTACATAAAGTAAATTTTTTACCAGTGACTCTAATGAGAGGTAGCCAAGCTCCTGAATCTATGACATGTCCGTTAAATACTCTGACCGTATCTACAATTCCAGGTATATTAGACAACATCATGGGACTTCCCTATAAAAGAATACAAGCAAAATATAAAATATTATGTTCCTGTAATAAGATGCCTGTACAATGTACAAGAGAACAGAGAACAATATTTGATTATAGAGAAAAACTTTTATGAAAAGTCTGATGTTTTAAATTAAAAAAAACATACTGAAAGTCCCAGAAGAAAATCCTGCATGAATGATGGTAAATCTCCAACAACTTTGATCATAAAATAGCAAAAGATAGGATCAGGGCTCATCGTAACTCGAAATCCTTCTTCATTTGTCTTTTGTAATTGTTTCATCCTCCATTTACCATTGTCCTCATCTCCTTCATTTTCACTTTCATGCACAGAACGAAATGGAGCAGCGAAAGGGAAAATTGTGAATCGATTTTGAATCTGATCACTTGTATAAGGAAGCATAGCATTGACGTTGGCTGTATTTAAAATGCTTGGTATCTTTTCCAATGGATACAATTTTTTATGAGTCTTTCTCAAAGATGTACAAATGGAGGAGATTAAAATGGCAGTAACAGAGACATCCGACTGTTTCTTGATTTCTTTTAGTATGGATAGTTTAATGGGAGTTGATGAGCGACTCATGTACTTTGTCGGAGCATAATCATCCACCACTGAGAATTTGCTCTCATCCCGAGTAAAAGTAATTAAATGACAAAGGAAATAAAAAGGACCGAGAAACACAACTTTGACATATTGAACAAATAGAGCAAAAGCTGGGATTGGGAATCCTTTTTTAGGATCCAAAGGTAAAATGGCAGGTTGATCAAAGAGGAATGCATTAGAAGTGAGACAAAACGATATTCCGTCGCCATAGGCGTGATGTACTCGAAGAATCTGTGCATAATGCGTGATGGGTTCATCATCCCCTTCTCCAGTTTTGCGAAATGATGGGATAAGAAGAAGCTCCCAGGATGGATTGTCACTATTAATTTCTTGGACGGATAACTGCTCCATAATTGTCATTAACTTGCTTTCATTCACAACTTCACTTGGATGTGTAATGAGTCTAACATGATTATCAATGTTGAAACTACTATCATTCTTTTCCCAACAAAAGAATCCAAGTTTTTTTCGAAACCTCATCCTCAATTTTGGATTTCCTGCTACCATTTGACTCAGTCGTAGAGTAATGAGCTCAATATCAAATTTCCCTTCAATTACACAAAAACCCGGAATTATACTATTGCAGTTATTTTTCACTTTGTATCCAAAAATACTGTCACTTCCTGATGCCAGTTCATATTCAATTAGATTTTGAGGATCCTTATCATGAATACTACTTCGATGACTCCAATTTAGGAAATGTTGAACACCAAATCTCACTAGTTTTATAAGAGTCCAAAAGTATAAAAGTAGGGGCCAGAATATTATGGCTATAGGAATTCCAATTAACAGTTCTAAAATTTGCATCCCCGTAATTGATAAAATTAGTGAGAGCTTCATTTTTGTATTGTAGTTTATATGATGTTTTTCACTTGGTTTTAAACTTTTCAGTGTTGACTGTTGATCTTGAATCTTGAATTTTTCGAAAATAACTTGTATACAACTTTTCAAAACTTTAATAAAATGTATTTAAATAAAATAGAACTATGAGCTGACAGGAATAATTAATTTGGATCACTTTTATTCAAAACGAGTAAATCTACTCCTAAGCTTGATGGAACACACATCCTCTTTGCTCTCGGACTAAAATGAAAACAACTTTCTGCTGGAGGCTTGTGCTTGTTGTTTGTTTATTTGTGTGAGGTATTTGGCTGGTCATTTTTTTCATTTTCCTGCTCCATCAGTTCATATATATAAATATATATAATATGTGTGCATGTTTATACAGAATTATATGCGAATCAAAGTATAGCGAATTATGCCATTGAACAAAGAGTCCAATCATACTAATAGTAATAAAATGCTACAGTGTAATATTAAATACATACCTTTTCCTCATCAACTAATATTCCGTGCTTATTTCCTCTGTGCAAAAAATGTGAGAATATATTATCTAACTGAGTCGTGCCAAGGGCACCATTGATGATAGTCCATGCACAATATACAATATACACACTGATGGAAAAAAGACAGACAGGGCCTTTTTACTTTTTACAGCATATATGGTACATGTGTGTATATTGTACACATTTCATACTTCATACAAGTCCAAGAGCATTATTGCACTGATGTTAGATGTACTTTAAACATTTTGTCTTAGTCAATGTAACATGCTTGCAAAAAGTGTCTAACGTCTAGAGTCTAGAGTCTAGAAAATGTTACTGATATATACTAATATGTTATACATAGACTTTAAACGTTAGCATGAGATTTCTGCATGCAATCTCTGCTAAATTCTTTAGTTGAGTGTACCAGAGTCCTTTGTCTCTCTCGACTCTCAACTCTCAATAATCAAGAATTAAAAGTCAAGAGTACTCGCACTCGCACAAATTATGTAACAAGAAATAAGTACTTTACTATATGTATAAAAAGGATTCCCTTGTGACTTGTGAATGTTGTGAATTCAACCTACAAGTATTCTCACATCTTTTCCTTTGTACAAATTTTTACTTTGTTCACACACTAAACGCTAAAAGTTATGCAGCATATGTTTAGTATGTAGAGAATAACAATAATATGATTAGTACTCATTTTTATCATGGATCATGGAGTAAAAAATTAATTGTAACAAAAGTGCAAACAATAATAGGATATGGAATTTTTATTCTGTACATTTTACATGTGATCCAGCTTTGTTTTACAACATCATTCATCATTCAGCATGAGCAGAGCATAAAAAACAGCAAGAACCGTATATAGTATGGTCCATACTGTATGGAGTACGGATAATTAGAGTCAATGTTTTGTAGTTTACCTTAAAAGCGACCTTCGTCAATTTCCTATAAAATACATCATTATATGGCACTTGTGTTTTTGTATCTTTAGTAGTTACATCATCTACATCTATGATTATGTTATAATATTGTTATACCACAATACGCTATAGGGCTTACAGTTAATGTGTCTTCATTTTTGTATGTACAAAATGCTGTACATTGTACATGCAACAATTTAAATGTCTACATGTCTGTAGTCTGTAGAGTTTATCCATCTTTGCTGCGATGCAACCAATTTTTTTTTACTCATCATTCATAACTCTTACAGAGAGGGAAGGGATATTTTTTCTTGTGTTTTTCTTTCCGTTTATTAACTTCATTGTTCATGTTTTCTGAGGATTTGCAGATTATACTTATGACTGTGCTGTGACTGGTATAAGATATGAATACGAATGAAGCTCATGCAACATATTTTTGTACATTGTTTTTCATAATCCTCAAACGTCTAGTGTAGTCTTTATCAATTTGTCACAAATCTTTGCATGAAATGAACAATGAGAATTTTACCTTTTTTATGTAAATATCAACATGTGCACTTGCATTTTATGTGCATCAAAACAGAGTGTACTTTGATTTCTCTACTTACCCCTGAATCCGGCAATAGTGTAAACAGTGTATACTGTATACGAAAATGAGAGAAAACATTTGAATTGGAAGACAGAAGACAGACAAAAGTATGGCAAATAAGAAATAAGATTGAAAGAGAGGATCATTTTTGCTTTACTCTTTATACTCACAAGGTTATACATAGAAAAATGGAAAAGAGTATTGATAATGTACTAATTATTGTCAAATACATTCCTTGCGTGTGGTATGCAAAAGTGCGATTGCGTGTTTGACTTTGACATAGTTATTACCAGAATATTCGGCTACTCTGGATACGACAATATAATTAAATACTGATGATACACTTATTAGTTATTAGTGATTGATGATCATTGAGACTCACATGCGTGTATGACAATAACTTGATGACTTTTTAGACAATATGTCTCTAAAGTTGAAACTGTAAACAGATTAGAAGAAGTTATAGAGTTCTAATGTGTAGTAATTATGATAGACGTAGAATGTATAGAAGATGAACGAAAATTCTCTAGACCAATCCAATATATGTATGTATACATATTATATATTATGCAACATTCGACTCTAAAGACTAAAGACAAGGCACTTACATAAGAAAACGGAGGTAATTCCTAATTAATTATGTAAAAGTGCCTATAAAACGTACATAATATATCATTTTCTGTATATTATACTGCATTTTGTTGTCATTCGAGTGCAGCTTGTAATTAGTAATTAACGGAAAATATTGTTTTTCATGCACGCATGCATCATTCTCTTTTAAACATGTTTATTTTTTCACAGTAGACAGACTATGACTATCATCACACACATATAATAATATGTACAAAATGATCTTAATGAGAAATGAGAAATGTGTAAACCAATACAATAATATGTTTTCAATTTTCAATAACTAAAACATTTTAAACATTATATATTTTATATATAGCTTCAACATTATTTTTTTCTTTAATAATTATTGAAATCTTATGACTGTTATATATGTACATTTTTATTTTATATTTTTACACAAAGTACAAAGTACCATACTTCTACAATAAGACTTTTTTTTCATAATTATGAATTAACTTGAGCAAGTGTATAGTGTATTTAATTTTTTTAAACACTTTAGTGTCGTCGAGGATAAAGTCCACAAAATAAGTGGTAAAAATGTAGTACAAAAATGTACTGAAGGAATTAAAAATTGTAGAATACTGATGACGTATGACAAAGTGTAGTCAAAGTCATATAATAATAGTGTGCATTTTTTTTCTCTAACTACAAAAAAATATTATACAACAATAATAGTATATTTACAAAGGAAAACAACTGATAAAATAAACATAAAATAACTCACACAAACGATTTTTACACAATCCTGAAAAAATTAAATGCGTGTTTACAAATACGTTTGTATATATTTTTCAGTATTCTGTAAATATTCATCACTCATAGTACCTTCGTTGTACTAGTACATACTTCTTCGTAGCTTATGTATGTACATATTTTTATCTTTTTAAATATATGCATGGAAATTTTCCTCTTGAAACTGGTTCAGAATTCAGAATTGTAATTGGGAATTTTGCACTGGAAGTTGGGTTTTGGAGGAAGCTCCTTTGAATATTTCAACGGTGAGGCGTGTCCTATTTAGCACTGTAGGACTTGCATCTTGTATATTATTTCTGGAGGAACTAAGCACTATATTATTGTATATTGGCATCTTAACTAGCACACTTAATTGTCACTGGTCCAGAAAATAATAACAAAAAATAACCATGTTTATCATTTATGCATTATGTATTTTATTGGCAGCTTTAATATATTTTGTATGTACACACTACACACACATTTTTCAGCACTATCTGCTTTTATCAGCATAGTCTTTTGAGCTTGAAATTCTAGTTTCTAGTTCTGAAATAATCCAGGTTGACTTTTTTCATTCATTTACTTTGGAAAACAAGAAAACATGCAGTCCAAAAAATAAACAAATTATTATTCATTGTCAGTACCAAATCCAAATGGTTCAATGACCAAGTTCTTGCATGAAGTTGAATTGCACACCATATACACACATACACACACATAAACATTAAACATACACAGACATCAGTATTTCCACAACACTCACAAATCACAATGTGTGGAATGGAGAGATGTAATCTTGAATCTTGAAAACACTTTGTACTCCTTGTTATTTGTTTATAACTTATAACTTGAGATGAAATTGAATTGATTCACTACGTTGACTATATGCTCATTCACTTGGTAATTGGTAATCTTGTCTTGTGGGGAAATAAAATTTGTTTTTGTGTATAAGTTCACTGGCAACTTTTTTAGGTATATGTATATTTTGTATTATGTACCGTGTATATTTATAATACAGTATATTATATCACAATACTGTTATATTGGGTATTGAGCAAAATACTAGTAAAATATTGCATTACTAATTGCTACCTTTCTTTATCAAGATTGTACGCAGTACACGGTACACGGTGCACACAGCATCATCATCATAATACAGTATGATCATACTATATATCTGTATTCATATCTAGAACCTAGAATTATTATTTCAAGTTTTTTTATATTTATATTACCCTAAAATTTACACGACGCCAATAATATCTTCTGCGAGTAGTGTAATTTCATTCTTGATTTCACTCAACAGAAACTCCAACTCTGGCCTTGACATACAAGCCGAATCAGTGACGCCACAAAAACGAATACCATCTTTGTAACCAGCAGCCGCTATGCTCAGCCCTTTGGAAAATTACGAAAAAAGATAAAATCATGATAAAGGTTAAAATTATCCACATAATGTTTTGTAATAATTATTCATGATAAACTATGTACTAAATACCTGCAACAGTCAACAAAGGAATCCATGCTCCACCATCCTCAACAGCATCTTCCCATAAATGGAACTTGAAAAAAAAGTATGAAAAACAGGATAAAATTACAAACTTTTACAAACTTACAAAAATTCAAAATACCAATTAACTTTTGGCAATATAAAACTTGTAATTATTTGATTCTTTGATGTTTGATGCGCTGTCATATCTCAGCCTTACTGTTTCAGAAGCTCCTGGTAAATTACTGAAAATCATGGATGTTCCTGCACTCCGCATTAATCGGGACTAGATTAAAATATCAAAGTAAAACATTTACCTCATATTAAATATTTTTCTAGTCATTTTTGAATTTTGAACTTTGAACGACTTTCATAAAAGTACACAAGTATGATAAATGATAAAAATGATAAATGATACAAATAACAAGAGATATGTCATGCATGTCCAGTGTCCAATGTCCGGGTTGAAATTTCCTCAGACTTAATTACATATTAATGAGCTTTAATCTTACTTGAATTCGGATGGGGAACCGCCCAAAAAATTTAAACATGTAGAAATTGAGTACTGGTTCTGGACTCTGGGAGAGCTGCATTCCTTTTCTGTGAGTCCATTTGAGTCTGTCAACTCTCGACATTTCCCCCGTAGGTACTGGCAGATTACAAATGGTAAACCTATTCTGCATTTGAAGATTAGGATAAGGCAGAAGGGCAGCAACTTTCAAGAACAAAGAGAATCCAATTCAAGATTAGCGAATAAACAAAAAGACAACCGCAAGGGCCTTTAATCCACATTTAAAAGTACAGTAAGGCAAACTTTTAAATAATATGGAGACTAACCAGCTCCAATTTCTGTAACTGGTCCGATTCCTTTATCCTCTAGAGGGTATTTAATATTGTAGTTTCTTATGGCGGCTGCCACAATGGCAGCCAAAATGGTAGGGATTGAGGTATTAGTTTTTTTCTTGATTTCCTTCAATAAATTTAAGTCTAAGAGTTCCGTCCAGGAATAATATTTTTGACCAGAATACTGCTGAGTCACGAGTCGATTATTCACATTTTGACCATTCCACATGGCTTTCAAAGCCGTGGTGGTTCCAAAAATTACACAATTGGTGTAGTACAGGGCAAGTTTCCATGCGGGAATGGGGAAACCTTTCAATGGATTAACTGCATAAGGGATCTTTCCTCCAGCCATACAATAACTGTACAGTAAAATAAATGAGCCGCCATCTCCAAACCCGTGATCTATTTCCAATGTCAAATTTCAGAGGTGAAAAAGTATTAGTAAAAAAAACTATTTATGAAATATGAAACTAATAATTATTATAAATTATAAATAAACTGATCATCTTACGAAATCTTAGAATCCTCAGACTCTGTTCCTTTCCACAAAGATTCCCCTGTGTATTTTTATATTTATCATATTGGAATCTGGGAATGATGATTTCCTGCCACTGTGGATGTTTATCATCCATGTCTTTTGACAATTCCCCAAGCATGTCCAACATTTCAGACTCTGTCACAACTTTATCTTCTGGGTGAACAATAATATGATTCTTAATGTCAAACTCTGTGTCCTCCCTCCAGCAAAAGTAGCCATGAGCACTTGTGAAGATTTTTTTAAGCTTTAGATAAGGTTTGGTCCCATCCGTATGAGTGTAGTTGATGACTTCATTCAAAAACCGATCCCGATAGCGGTAACCATCTATTTTATTCTCATAAACTGCGATGAACAGGACATTCCGACTATTCCCTCCTTCCGGAGTTTTGTAGCCCCAAATGTTATCCAGACCATTGTCTGTGAGATGCACCTCTCCTTTATATTGACAGTAGAGGAGGATTGACACGAACCCTCGAATAATTTGATTCACTACATAGAGGATGAACGAGGTTGGAAGGAGAAAGATAATAGTCAGTGACACTGATAAAATCCCTTCCAGAACCCCCAAAACAAACAAACAAACTAATTTGACCAGCATTTTTATACCCCCAAAAATAAAAAAAGATGCTTCTTCAATAAAAATTGAGAACAACAAAACTAAAATAAACTTTTTGTTTCCTTCTTCTTCTGTTTTAAAAATAAATCACAACACTAGTCTTGATTTTTAGTTTCTTCTAAAATCTTGTCCAATGGTCCCAAAATGTTCTCAAAATATTGTCTATCACTCATTTTCATGGTCACTATAATTTAAGCTTTTTTCCCCCACAAAACTGGTCCATACAGATTATTATTTTTTTCATTCATTCAGCACAGAGGTAATTTCACATTTAACACACACTTGACTTTTCCTTTTAAAACCCGCATTTGGTAAAAAAATATTCTTTTTATAGAACCAGGAAAAATTTATACACTGGCACCTGACACTTTAAAATACACTCAAGAGTAATAAATACACACACACACAGGCTATGCGGTAGATAGTCCAAATCCCGTGCAGCACAACTGTAGAATGACCATTCCACTTTTTCTTCCAGGTGAATGCCAAAAAACATGTGATGCATAAGTAATTGTCTTGCCTCTTCTCCTCTGTTTTGTGTTTTGCGTATCTGGTCTTTGGTCTACGATATACGGTCTATGGTCTATGGTCTACGGTCTACGGTAATTATGATTACTGCATCAACATTTTCCTTCTACTCCTTCATGTTCTCAAGTCTTTCATCAGTCAATATCGTCTATCTTAAAACGCTTTCATTTTGTACAAGGTACATGAAAGAAAGAGCAAGAGTAAGAACAAGAGTGGGAATGATGCATATTATGTGATGGGATGTGATAATAGTGTGTACTGACTCAAGATTGTTTCATACACCTCACTGTTTTTTTTGTTGTTGTTGTTATTGTATATGGAGTATTGTATATGGTGTATTGTAAGCATATACTTGTTATTTGCTATTGGGTAAAAATATATGAGAGGAAAAGTACTCGACCAAGAGAAAGAAAGAGACATCCAACTTCAAACTTGATGCAATAGACAATAGACAGAGGGGTATACGTATATATATATTATACCTATTTCGGAATAAGTATTTACATATTGAAATTAGGAATAGATAATGGATAACGGTTAATTGTTATGTATCATGTATCATGTGTGTAAACAATATAAAAGTACGATATCAAAATTCTTGGTAAATTATTTTCAATAACTTTTATACATATGTAATACATAATACACACAGGTGAATTTTTCAATGTTGAATACAAGTACATGTAGGGAAAAGGAATCAGGATCAGTAGGCAAAGGTGAGTGCATAATATGAATGCTGAATACTGAATACATTACCTATATACACTATTAGATACTATATAATTTAGACGCTATACTCGATACTCTATACTCTGTACGCTGGGCTTCTTCTTCTTCCTATAAAATCAAATATTACGTGAAAGATATTTGCTGTCTGTGGTCTTGGCTTGTATCATTTGTACAGAGTATAGAGTGTAGAGTAGATACTACAATATCATACACTATACGGAATATGAAGTTTTTCATCATTTGTACGAAATACACAATACACACAGATTATGAATATTACCTACATGGAATTGTGACAGGAGAATTGTGTGTTGTTTCTGTTCTGTGTGCTGATAAATTGCTAATAGAAATCATATCTAGGATGGATGGTATTTGGTAGTTGGTATTTGTTTCCCAGCCACACACAATCCACAATATCGTGTATAGTATGATATGAGACAAAGTACCATTTGATTCAAAATTATGAAATAACATGCAAATTCTACCCTCCCTTGCACATGCCACAAACAAATTGGTGTACATATTACATATTACATGTACTCTGTATTCTATATTCTATGCTTTATACTTTATACAGACAATTTCCTCCTTGTTGAGGCAATAGGCCAAAGACCTCCCCTTTCAAACACAAAACACAAGTATTTATTACTTTTATTATGAAGAGTATCAGTCAACAGTCAGACGTTGAACAATGTTCAAAGTGATATTTGTTCATCATCATGACCACTTAATACATGTCGTACATTGTATCATTCGATCATACATCAAACACCAAACACACTGCACACTTCATTCCCCTTCCCTTTCTTCTTCTTATTCTTCTTATAAATTATCAAGACGTATTTTCCGGCAAGCAGCATAATAATTATCATTAATATAATACATAATACACTACACTATATTACCAAAAACTTATCAATAATTGGCTCATGTGGCTCATAGTTTATGCTAAATGTGAGCTTTATTAGTACACTGTTCTGAAAAAATGATGGTAATTAATAAATAATTAGTATACAGTATGCAGGTTGAGATGAGGAGAGGAGCCTCTTTTGTATCTTGTATCTTGTTCTAGTTGAACTTTTGAGGTAAGAGGTAAAGCTATTACGGTGATTGTAACAAATAATAAGTGTAATAATTATTAGTATTATCATCACGGAAATACTTGTATAATTTACTGCTAATTTAATTTAATTTTAATTAGGTGTGTAATGTGTATTTTGTATAAACAATGTTGGAGAAATGAGGCTATTTTTGATTTTGAGAAAAGGGTGACATTGTAAATTGTAGTACTTGAAATTTCAAGTTGTTTGTAATTGACAATGAAATGGCAAGTATTTTATTATAGCAAACTACAAACTACAAAAGTGAGATTTTCTGGTTCTGACTTTTTTTCTCAAATATCGAATATGAGATGATTCATATATTCTTACATCTTACAAATTATTCCCCCATACATGTATTATTTGTGTGTATCTTATTCTAATATCTAGTATAGTATATAGTATATCAATGTATAGTATATGTGTAATGTGTAATAGGTCAGGTGCTGAGCTGAAATCTCAAATCTCAAATCAAATGTCTACATTATGCGTAAACTTGTGTGTGAAATGAGGAATGAGGCAACCACACGATGGCTAAAGTGTGCAAGATTTAATGGATTAAAAGTCTTTCAAGTATACTAGTCAAACGGCTTCCCTTTCGTCAGCTGACGACTTTTTGTGTGTTATTGTTCATATTGCCAAATAGGTCACGTTCACGTTGTATTCCCAACTTACAACTTACAACTCACAACCCCACACGTCCTTTCCTCAATACTCTTACATTCACAGTACATACATCCTTATTCCTTGTACACTATGCATACTTCATACTACATATTGTACATCATATCATGATCAGTGTACACTTATTCTCATTATTTTGTTCGTTCGACAGTCGCCCATATTGACAAATGGCACATGGCAGGGATGTAACATGTTAGAAGTTAGAGCATCTCACTTTCAATGCATAATACAAACTTACACATGTACACAGAAATCCAAAGATCCACAATCCACATGTTGGTATTTATTGATTCACAAAAAATGTACTAAAGCCTCTTTTTACTCTCACTCTCCACCACTTAAACTTCATACTTCATAATGCTTATCGATTTGAAGTTTATACCTTACAAATACAGAATACAAACGCCACAAATTACAAATTACTATAAAAGTTGAAGTAACAAGTTGAAATGTGAATGTGAATGATCATTTCAGTTTAACTACATTTTTTATGTTTTACTCATCAGCTTGAAGCTTCAAGTCGGCACACGGCACTCGTCACTCGGCACGCGTAAATATTAAATATTGAATATGCTCTTTCTAACGTTTTATGAAAAATGGTATGCGCATTTTTACTGTATATTTTGTATTCCACAATATCAATAAGCTTATGATCTCAAATCTGAAAAACACAGGAGGTGTCTCGGATTTCATAAAGAGTGATGTGGAGATAGGTTATTATTTCTCATTGGGTCACGATCATGTACAATGTACAATCCACACAAAACTCGTCACATATCACATGACAATGCCGATGCCCAGCATCTATATTCTACATGTTTGATGCTCTGTGTTAAATGTAAAATGTAAAGAGTAAAGAGGAGTATTGAGTACCGTAACTCTTTTTCCCCATTCATTCTTTTGCCCCCGTATGTATTGGTCATTGGTCATCATTATGCAAGAGGTGAGTGAGAAGGAGGAGGAGGAGGAAGTGAGATGGACAACGTCATTCAATCCACTGCATACTGCATATGCGGCATGCAGATTGCTGTTGTTTTTTTTACATATTTTGTACAATTATACATAATACATAATACAGATAACATACAACATCATGTAATGAAAGATCATCAATCATGTTTAGCTAGTAAATATCCTGTATCTTATATCTTTTATCAGTATTTGTTTCTTACTTTCTTACATCTTACACCAAGTCTTAACATGTAAAATGTAATTAATCGGGGTAAATAAAGATGAGAATGAGAGACGAGGTACTTATTTACATGCAGTATAAGCTCATAAAAACATAAAACGCCAGTTAAAAGGAAGAATGGAAACTGACATAATATTATGTGGGCTATGTATACTATGTATGTACAATGCACATTGTACATACTCTGGATTCTGGATTATTTTGTTTTTAGTACAAACATGCCAAATGTTTATAGCAGCGTTTATGACTTTGTTGTAAATTAAATTTTGGAATATTGAAATTTGTCTACATTGAGCTTAAATCTTGTTTCTAACTCTTTAGACTTTAGACTCGTGTGCTGCTCTCGTAATTGGTAATGGGCTGTAAGTACAAAATTACAAATTATGATAATTAGTAAGACATGATGAAGACTGAAAAGACGAAATGTATCTCATATCTCATAGAATTAAAGTTCTAGAAAAGCAGTCACAAGTCACAAGAGTCAAGAAATGGAAAAGCGAACACAGACAAAAGTGACAAAATGAGAAAATTGGGCATCATTATTTCAAGTTGGAAAACCCACAACTTGATACTTGATATATATATTCAATTTACTTAAACTACTAAGTAATTAACTTGTGAAATCCAGTCCAACTTGCAACTGTACAGATATTCTGTTTTCCTGTCCATTTTTTATCTCAGTTCAATGTAGACTTGGTTTAACTATTGTGTTTAATACACTATACTATACTGCTCCACGACTGAAGATTCTATACTGTTATACCTATCTTCAATATTCAGTATGTATTTCTTCAAGAACAACCACGGTGTGTTGTACTGTATTTTCTGTAGATGACGAAAGTTTCGTGTTATTTTAGTCTTAGGTCTTAGATGACAACCTCAGTTTCGTATTTGAATACAAGCAAAAGCTGAAGGAGTAATCTGTCACAACATTTTTGTAGGAGCCCAAAAACCGTACAGAGCTAATTTGCTATTCCCCACATATGTAAAATCGCTCATTCGAAAAATCCATGAT
>JABASP010003010.1:0-16305 GCA_019776565.1 Sminthurinus signatus | reverse complement strand
TAACAAGTAATGTGAAAAAAATCACAAAGTCCTTTAGTTACGATTTCAGCAGTTTTCTCTAATTTACTACAGTACGATTTTCATAAAACCTTTGACGGTTTTTATGTCTGCTTATTTCTCAATCAAACGTTTTTGTGTTTTTTGTCAGGTATCCCCGTGATACGGGATATTTTTCGGTAGTATCAAATAAATGCTAAAGAGGGATCCTAAAATAAAATGCTTTGTATGTGGAGAGTTTTAGGGATGAAAATACTAAAATAGCTCATCAAATTAGTACTCCGGACGTCAAAAGAAGCATTTTGAGTGGTCACATGACCACAGTCAAAACAAAAAGAAATTACTTTAACTAATTTTACATAAAATATTCAAATATTTAAATGGCACAGCCAAACCATAAAAGTGCGCAACTTGAGACCAAGCCCATTTTGTTTCTTATCCAAAAAGGTACTTTTTTTGACAAAATAAGAAAAATCTGTTGTCCATAACAATGTTGGAAAAATTAATAAAGACCGAGAAAAGGCCTGGAATCCACAAAAATTCGAAAACATTATTTTTTAGCAAATGTTATGACGGGATCTGGGTCAAAGTATTTTTGTGCCGGAAATCAAAATTTTAACTTTTATTGGTCGGTCAAATTCCAGGATTTTCATTTTGTTCGATTTTGTGGACAGAATTGTCTATTTTCTCATTTGCTGAGAAAACTGTCAGTTTGATGGTTCTACTTCCAAAATAAAAGTTGTTTCTTGGGGTTCGAATTTACTAATTCCTTTTTATCCGGTGCAAAAATGTTGATATTTGGCCGAGAAACGGACAAAAACGGTTTTGAGAGTTCAAGCAAACACAGACATTAGTTACTTTAAAGCAAATTCTGTTGCTATGGAAAATCGTAACTAAAGAATAATATAGCATCTATTATAAATTATAATAGTGGTACTTATTCTTCAAAACCACAAACACGCTCTCACTCTCACACACATGTGGAGAGTCTATCAACTTTTGATTAGTTATTCAAATAAGTTGTGTAATATATTCACAGCGTGGTCTCGCGAGTCTATAAAGACTTTAAAGTCTAGAGTCTATTTTCTATTGTGTGTAGTTTGTAGTCGTAGGAGATTCGTCTCTTTTATCTAGAATGACAACTGATAAAATGTCGGACGTCGGATGTCGGATGTGGGAGTAATTCGAGAAGAAGTCCGCTCCTCAATCTTCACACCATTTCATTTGTGACAATAAAAGATAAAAGCTCTTGAATCTTGAATTACACAAACTAATTCTAGTATAATACACACATGACACGTGTAATGTTACACGCACTCCACCTCCGCAATCCATAACAGTCCTTCACAACTCAACAACAGACAGCACAGACAACACATGCTCTCAAACACTCAACACACAATATAAAATACTAATACGACTAATCTCTCTTTTGATCATGCTGTGAGTTATGAAAGTAGAAGAATCATCATAATAATAATCATAGGTATTATACCAAATAACAAATGATAGCTCAAATTACTTTGAAGGTATTCCAATTTGGAGTTTTACAACTTTTGTGGATTTATCATAAGTCGCTCGTTCCTGTTCCGGCTTTAAATCTAAATACTTTATATTCTTAACAAATATCAAATAATAAATAATAATAGTCAACAGTAATATTATTACAATAATTGAAGCGAAAAAAGATAATTATGTACAATTTACAATTTACAATTGTCCTGACATTTTCTGTAGTATTCAGCTTAGCTTTTTTGCAGCAAAAAATTCCCCAAAAATACTCAGTCTAAAATCTAAAAACAGTTGGAGAAACAAACTTTACTATTTTACTATTTACTATTTAAAATATAAAATATAAAAAAATATTATTTTAGCCAACTTGAGTAAATTTCATTATTCTTTGTTTTTCTACTAGACAAAAGAATCAAGCTAATACCTAATACTTTTTTAAAATATAGAAAACAAAAGATTTTGAGATGCTTCAAACTCCAAACTCCAAAAGTGTAAAAGAGAAAAATCAAAAACAGATGAAAAAGCCAAAGTAAATTGAATCGTTGACTTTAGGTTTGACTTTGACTTTTTTTAAATTCACCTGAGGATCTTTGTTTCTTTCTTTCCATTTTCCATTTAAAATCTCAAGTCAGGACTCTCAGGACTCTCAGGTCTCCCTCTCGTCTGTCGTCCCCGCGTGAAATCTCACAATCAGTCTCATATTTTGTCAACTCTTTTCTTTTTGTCACTCCTTCCAAGTCCCAGCTCCCAGTGCAACGGAGAGGAGGAAAACGAGATATGAGGTAAGAGAAAGACAGGGAAGATTCAAGATAAGAGATGAAGATGAAGACGAAAAGTTGAAGATGGAGAGACAGATTTGAATCATGGATATTTTATATTCTATCCACATTTTTACACATTCTATATTATACATACATTATCTTTCCTCCGTCTGTTATCGTGTGTTATCATCTGTTCTCTGTCCTGGTCCTGTGTCCTGTGTCCTGTCATGAACTGAAAATATAGATATAATATCCAAAATCCAAAAGTAACTAGATAAACTCCGCACAACACATGAACACATGGACACATGACATTCGTACAAAGTGGGAAAATAGCATGTGTCTTGATTTTGGATTCTAGATTCTAGATTCTGCATGTGCGAGTTGGAAGTGACAGCAGACAGCTTTTGGACAGAATACAGAATCCATCGGATTTCTCTCCTATCTCTCCGTCTTTTTCTCATGTCTCATGTCTGCTGTCTAATGTCCGGGTTTCAATGTCCACTTTACTCAACAATTCAACAATTCAATATAAAAAGTAAAAAGGTTATTATATTATTATTTCTATGAAAATTCGTCTTGAATATTCATATTCACATTCATGTTTCTGAGAGCTGTTTTGAGAGTGTCAAAGGGTTGAATTTTGAATTGAAAATTGAAATCTGTACTTTACAAACTGTGATTTCTTTGTAGATGTCAAAAATGAGAGTCAAGAGTCAAGAGACGAGAAGTAAAGTTAGAGTAGGAAAACTTGACATTTTCTTGATTTCATATTCCATGAATTCTCAATGTTGAATATTCAGCTGCAATACGATTATCAATGACAATGACAATGACAAAGGCTACGACAATTGACAATGAATGAATTCACGTTCATATGCATGGATTCGGCGTTGGCCTTTTGCCTTTCGCCTTTCGCCTTCTGTCCTTTTTTCAATGTGAGTGGATGTGATATTATTTGTGTCTCTGTGTCTCTGTGACTCTTTCCTTCTTTTTCTCACCCTTTCCTTCCCTCGGCTCTCGATGACAATCAGAGTGTCAACGTCAATAAGATGACAATTACAATGACACTGACACTGACATTGACAACCGAAAAGACAACGACAACGAGAACGACGACGGTTGCAGTTGGACTGTGGACTGTGCTGTGGACTCGGAATGGAAATGAACAGAGGATAGATCAAGAATCAGGATCTAATAGAGTTACTAAACTCTTGGTACTCTTGATACTCTTAATACTTTTGTATCTTGTACCTTTTGAACAAGAATGACACTCGACTCTCAAACTACGACAGTGACCATTGACCAGTAACCAGCAACTTGTAACTGACGAGAATTGAAATAAATAACCTAAATCTACATCAAAGAACAAAGACAAGATCAGCTACAACGACAAAACGACCAGCAGATGAAAGGCTGAAAGAAAGAAAGAGAAAAAAAAACACAAGTGACAAATAACAAATCACAGATCAGATCAGATCAAAATTGAAAAGTCAAACTTCAAAATCAGATTTAAATTCAAAAATACAACAGACGAGCCGAGAATCGTGAACGGAGACAACGAGACAAAAGGGTGTCGATTTCAAATCAGATTTTACACGTTGCATGAAAAATGAATATCCTTCAATTTGTATTGTTGTCACACAAATTTCCTCTATATTAACCGCAGAAATCTGATACTTTGTACTTTGTACTTGTGGAATTTGCATTTCTGTTCTTGTCCGTTGTCCATAATTTTTGTATGGGATGTGAGACGTCAAAAGTCAAGGAAGGAGATTTTAGGATCCTCCTCCAGATTAATATTACGACTATAGAATTAAACCTAAACTAACGGTCATCTAACAACTGTAACAACTACCAGAATATTTTTTGGATCAGTCCAGCTTTTCATTTTTACAGTACATTTCCGTGTAGATAGTACACACATTACACATGTATCATACACATATATTTTTAAGGGCTTCACTCAAACCTCAAAAAGTTTGGTTTGACTAGAGCTCGCCGCTTATTATCCTCATTTTGGTTTGTTTAATTATGACTGCGTGGGTGGTTGAGCTGGTGGTTTAGTTGGTTGGTGGTAGACATTAGATATAGATTTCCCAGGTTTTTCAATAGCATATTGTTCCACATATTATCATTATTATAGTAATCATTACTGTTATTAGTGAGCATTTAGTTCTTCTCACCACAAAATATATGTGACATTGACGTTTGTGGTTTGGTTTGGTTTGGTTTGGTTCGCTATGGTTATAATTGATAATTGAATTCGTTTGAAGTTTCAAAATTTTTCTTTGTATAATTGAAATATCAAGAATGAAATTGGAAATGAAATTAATTGTGAAGGGTGATGGTTGGTGGGTGACGGGTGAAGGGAGAGGACAGTTTCATCAAGGTATTAAAATTATCATCCAGAGTTTTCCATGTTCAATTTCCACCTTGTACTTATCGGTGGGCGGGCTGAACTAAGCTGAGTAAGACTGGACTAAAATGCCCATTGTTTCATAATTCCTAAGAAAAACCTAGTATTTTCCCCATTGTTTGTTTTAATTCCTGTGTGGTGTATTTTAGTTTTTAGTCTAGTACTATTATTAAACTTCTCATAAGTAAAAGTGCATGGGCTTATTTAGTTGTCAGTCTGCGGTTGTGCTCTATGGTAAATTGTAGATATCTTACATGTCCTGTCACCTGTCAATCAAGCCCTTTATTTTTTACTTTGAACCCTCATCATTACTGATCATGTATACATTTTGTACTTGTATTTGTATTATTATTTACTATTCTCTATTCATTATCTTTTTTACACTTGTACACTATACACTATAGACATTCTTTTGATTTTCCTTCTGATGCCCCATGTTTCTGGTTTGTTTTGTTTTGTTGGTTTTTGAAAAGTATTCTCCGTCGTCATTATTCATTTCATATTTCATTATTCCCAATTAGAAACAAGTTCAGTTTTTAAGCCTCTAAATTCTACAAGGCCTTCATCTTTCAGCCTCTTGCATGCATCGATAATTCAACTCATAACGAATAACGAGGAACGAGGGGAATCATAATCATAATAATTATTATTATAGTTGTAAAGAAGAAAGGAAATGAAAAATGATGGATGGATCAGGGATGAAAACATGAACTATGAACTCGTGTGAATTGTGAATTGTGAATGGAACGGTATGATATGATATTTTCTTAGCCTCTTTTATCTATTCACAATTCACCATTCACAATTAACAATTTAATATTTAATAAGCATTTGATTCATTTTAATTCAATCCAATCCAATTCAAAGTAGAAACCTCAAACTTCAAAAGTTTTGAATATGACTGTGTGTGGTTTTCCGGTGCAGTGCGGTGGTGGTCGTTGTAAAGAAGAGAGAGAAAAAATATCAAAGTCAAAGTCAAAACTAAAGGTAGACAGTAAATAGTAAATAGACAGTCAAGAGCCGAGTTACATATGTCATGAATTATGAAGAAAAGCTTCTTCTGATTTGTGGTTTATGATTCACAATAATTTTTATATTCTTTTTGTTTTTTGCCACAGGAGAGGAAACTAGAAATTAAGAGCCTCATTTTTTGATGCACTGATTCCACGCCACTTGAAATGACTATGTCCAGTGAGTGGGCATAGAAGAATCCAGCTTCTGCGATTAAATAGGATCCAACTTGTAGATTCTACATTCTAGACTTTGATACCGCACTGATATTTTAGGTAAGCTTTTGAGTGTTGATCAAATAAAGTGACGGCTATTTGTATTGATATTGATGTATTTTTTGTACTGCACGGCAGTCGCTTCAACTTTCGACTTTCGGCTTGGACTGTGATCTCATTTGGCTCAGCCTAACCAAATTACAAAGTACTAAATACTAAATAACAAATGTACTAGTACATTTAGTAGTTGCTCTAACTTTGGAATCCGGAAAGAGAACAGAATAAAGGGATCATGAGGGGAAAGTGAACTTGATTTGACTCGACTTGACTCGACTTTGGCTGTGGCTGATGTGAAAGTGACTTTGACTGACTGAATTAAGAATTAACCACATTTACTAGACTCTAGACTCTAGACTCGACTGTATGTGTGTCCTCCGAATGCGAGCTGTGGTTGTTGTAAATGGTGGAAATGAGATTAATTTAATGTATTCACTCATTGGTGTGACATGCAGCGGATAATCATAATCATTTCAGCTTCTGACTCTCACTCTGACTCTGTTGTTTTGCCTTGTCTTTTGTGGAGGGTGAGACTTTTACAGGAGGGTAAAAAGATGTGCGATCTGTGTGTTCTCCCTTTCCCGTTCTATTTCTCTTTCTCATTATGTATACCCTTTATACTTTGTACTTGTGATATATTATGTATAAATTAACCCTCTCTTATTAAGTTTTACCCTTCCGAATCAAAATCCACATCCAAAGTCATACACAATAAAGATACGTTTAAAATAATGCACATCCGTATCCACATGCACAATCCACCTTAATTCACCATTCAGTCTCATTATAATTGTAATGATAATCGTAATGGTAATCGTAATGTAATATAATAAAGTATGATATATTATGATTAAAACAGTATTCATTCCACTATTTTCATTTTCATTCATTCACTCACTTTCTCAGTTTCAGTTGTCAGTTGTGGAGTAGACAATGTCGGCCATTAGTACAGAATACAGAATACAAAAATCCAAGTCATCCTCAACCCTCAACTTTCAACTTCCAACTTCCAACGTTCAACGTCATGTCCCATGTCTAATGTCCTAAAACATGTTTGTCATTCTACTTTCTAGTCTTCTCAGTTTCAGGAATGTAAAGCATTCATGTAGTGTTATATCTATTATATCTATTGATTACATATCAAATGAACAGTGAAAGCAAATTCTACTAAACTTGCACAGCTTTTTTATGAAATGAAAGCTTTTTTATACGGATATGAAACCAGCTTTTATTTTTTCAGTTTTCCAATTCCATGAAATTTTTTGAGATTTTTTTCAATGGTATACCATCGGCAGAATTGTATCTCTTGGGACTAGAGTATATTATATATTTTCCCTTGTGTCACGTGTGCCTCATTTCATGTCATTTAATTTCATATGTAGAATGTAGGGTTTTCTCTTGGGTCCTTGCTTTGCTTTTAGTTCCTTTACTTTACTTCATGTTTCATAGTTTCATAGTGAATAAAATGGGTGAGGGTAATTCGTAATTCGTAGTTCTATTCAGTTGCTATAGTCTGTATAGTCCATCTACTCAGTTTATGTTTATATTTATAATTTATAGTGTATAGTCCATTATAAAATAATAGGCGTAGCACATTACACATTACACATTAAAATGACGGGAGCAAAAAACCAAAACCAGAACCAAGAACCGAGTTTCCCCCTGCCCTTCTTCATTATCCATTCATTCTTTCATTCGATCATTCATTCATTCATGGAATATTATGGGTGACATAATGATTCATAATAGTATTAGTTAGCCTCACATTTACACACTATTTTCTGAATACTTTGTTTTATACTTATATTTTATATCGAAAGAAAAGCAAGAACTTGTGTAGTCTGTAGTCTGTATAATTTCTGTATGTTCTCAACTCATCCAGTGCACTGCCATTCGTAGTGCAATGTGTCATTCTTTATTATGTACATCTAATGCACAAAAGTTGTAAAGGTTGTAAACATTGACTTGTGCCTTGTGCCTTGTGTGTTGTGCGCTGTGCGTGTGTGAAATCGCATAAATATAAATACGAATATAAGCACAACTCGTAGACTGAGGGAAAAAAGGGGAAAGAGGTGACGAGAAAATTACGACCATGTTTTCCACTGTTTAATAATGTTTCCAACCGATCCCACATCCCACATCCGACATCAGACATCCAACATCTAACATTGAAAACCAACGACAACGCCAACGACCTCCCGTCCGTTGTCGACCATTGTAAATCCTATTGTATTGCATTGTTCATCGGATGCATAAATGGAAATGGAAATGGATGGATCTCCTCTCTGCTCCCAAGCCAATCAAATATTGCTATCTCACCCAATATGTATCCACATCCAGGGATGCTTAGTGCTTAATAAAGTATAAATGACAAAAGGATTATGTGGGACGCGGGATGTACGCACTTTGTGCTGTGTGTTGTGTATTTTATATTAGATATTGAATACACTGGAGAATTGACGGATATTTTGATGCGTGTGGGCTTGGTAGGGTAAAGAGTAAAGATAAAGAGAGGAAAGAGCTAAACTAAACAGCTACTAAAGGATTTAGCAAAAAGGGCTATAAAATTCAAATATGGTATCAACTATCAACTATCAACAGTCCACAGTCTACAATTTACAATTTACAATTTACAATCTACATCCAGATCCACATCTACATTTAGTATCTAGATCTGGATCTTCATCTACTTCTACATCTGACGTCCAATTTCCAATTTCCAATGTCCAAATTCCCGATACCAATGCCAATGCCATTTCAACTGAAAAACTATAAATTCGAGAGGCGATATGAAATACGAGATACAAATCATACACTAAATATCAGCTAAATAGTAAATAGTAAATATTGCACACACCAACACACCCCTGTCCTCCTCCCATCTCCTCTCTATTTTACTATTTTATGTCCACTGTTTACTGTTTAGGGTGCACGCAAAATCAACTCTGGTTTCTCATTTCGCATTTATTACCCGATTTTATAGCCCCATTCTCCATTCTCCGTGAACAATGATCCGTGAGCTATGAGCCATGAGCCACAAGCCATCGTAAAATTAGCAGATAGACAGAAAATAGATGCAATATCATATCCATTTGTAGATTGTAGGTACTTGTAAAAAAGATGCGAATTGGACCATTGAAAATTGAAAAGCACGTGTGCATATTAAATTTTGTTTTTTTAGCCATTTACATGATAAAAATAGCTTTTAAAAGATGGATAAAAGATAAAATAAACATTACTTTGATCTTTGATCTTTGAACTGTGAACGACAGATGTATTTACTATTTACTATTTACTATGACCTATGACACGCTCAAGATTGGATATTGAAAGTGCAAAAAATTATACAAATGTACAAAGGTACTTGTGGAATATGTTATTGAAGTTTCAACCCTTCCAAAATGACTGAAAGAAAATCAGGTGCTCTTCTTTTTTCTTTTTCTTTCTTCATGTTCATAAATTAGTTGTATAATGTGTAATGATTAATGAGTGATGGCGTCTGGTCCGGTGAAATGAACCATTGTTGGTTTTAGCTACTAAATTGCTCCTTTCAATTTCCAACTGTACAAAACCATTCAGGTTTTAATGGTGTGTATTTTGTACCATGGAACTGGGAACTGGGAAGAGGGCATTAAAAAATATGGTCATTTTAAAAGACATGAAAGACGAAGGAAAGAAAAGAGGTTCATTTGCATTTATACAGTTTAAAATTTAGAGTTTTATCACATGGTCACAATGCTCATATTCCTATTCGTTATTCGTATTCATACGAGCATTAATACTAGTTAGCAGAAGACAGTAGACTGTAGACAATTCTGCATTCTCTACATATCTTCTTCTAGACTCAACACTTTAGACTTTGGAGGCTGTGGATTGTGAGTTGTGCACATTTGCACTTTGGTAATATATTACAACATAAATATCCCTGGTATATTTCATATTCATTTGCCCAACGTCCAACTTCCAACGTCCAACTTCCAACCTGTACTTTTTACTTTTTACATAACGTATTTCGTATTTCCTATATTTATTTGCATATTTATTTCAACTCACACAAGGCATATTTACACACGTACTTACATATTGAATTCGTATTCGTATTCGTCTTTGTAATTTGTAAAAAACTCCAGCTCTTTCAGTCAGGTTTAGTCTGGTTTGGTTTGGTTTTTGGTCTGATGTGGAGAGTGCGAAACCCCTGGGTGGAAAATAATTTTTATGCTAGTGAGTGAGTTGTGCTCCTGGTCTGCTCATCTTCTTCTCTTCTTTTCTTCTCCATTTCCACTAGCATTTCCACTGGCTTCTCCAATGGCTTTAGTATAGCTTTTGGCATTGGGTTTGCGATGAAGGATGAAGGTGCACCCAGGGGTAGATATTCTCTCCACATAATTTACCTAATAAATAGTTAATGGCTGTGGAAAGTGACTGGCTCTTGCTCTTAATTCTTTCCCTTTCACACTCACTCACTTCTATACTCACCAAACAAAAACACAAAAACACACTGGATTCTACAAACTACAAACTACAAAATACAAACTAGACACATTTGTCTAATAGATTGCAGATACAAAAGATACATGAAGAAAAGAAAAGAAGATCCCAGGAACGCGAAACTAGAATTCCATCGATGATTCCTTTCCCATTTATTTCCATTCTTCTCGGAATCCAAACCAAACCAAACCAAGGCAATTCAATCCATCTATCTGTTTGGAAAAACATACAAAGGAAAGAAAACTCTCACGAATTACTACAGACTCCAGACTCAAAGCTCAAAGCTCAGACTTTAGAATGGCTGATTTTCTCTCAAAGTGTGTTCTGTGTACAAAATACAAAATACAATTTGTATTAGAGGAAACCACAGACACACTCAACTTTTGACTCTTGATTCTTGACTTTTGAGTCTCGAGTGTAAACTCATTCCAGGATCTTTTAGAATGAGTTGTGTTCAACTCTTTCATTCATTTGTTCATTCATTCAAATTTGCATTCTTGGAGCATCGGCTTCGGCTTGGGCTTCGGTTTCTGCAGCGTGAGGATGCGGATAATCATGAAAGAGAAAAACATGATGTAAAATGTAAAGAAGGCAGATGGATGAATACTGAATGTTGAATGTTGAATGCTGAATGTTGCTGATTCAAGTCTCTAGAGCTTCTTTTCTCTTTCCTCTAATCGTTCTTTTCTTATTCTTATGAGCTGCATAAAGCATAATATTACAGCTTACAGCAGCTAAGAAATTCAACAGAGTAGATTCTAGATACTTGCCTTTGCCTTTGTGTTTGTATTTGTATTTGCATTGGTATTTTTGTCTGTGAATTTCCAGCTTTCAACCACTGTCTTCTGTCTTCTGTCTATTCATGTTCTTTGTGGATGGTGTTGAATTATCTCTTGTTTCTCTTGTTGTTGTTGTTGTTCCTCTTCTTCTTGCAATTGTACAGAGTACAGAGTAAAGATCTGCACATCTCAGAACTCAGAAGTCGGATTCTTCCATCTTTTTCTTCTTCTTCTTCTTCTGCTTCATTGTCCATAGTCCATAGTCCATACTCCATACATTTTATTTACGAGACGTGTGCATCATTTATATTTCATATTTAAAGGCGATGCAGAACCCAAGATCAAGAAGAAGAAGAAGAAGAAGAAAAAAAAAGAGGAAAGAGGAAAAAGAAAAGAATCCTGAGAAAAATGAAAAGAGAGAGGTTTATGTGTTTTCCCTTTGAACTTTTGTCCACATTCCTCTTTATACTTTGTACTTTATACAATACTTTGCAGACTGAAGACTGAAGACGCAAGATATTAGATGCACAAGTTTCTTGTGTTTTTTTCTGTTTTATTGCGATTCTCAATTCTCTTGTTTTTGTTTTTGTTCTTGTGAATCATGATTCTGGATTCTGGATTCTGGATGCTTGATACTTGATACTTGATGTCTGCTTATGTGTATCTGTAAAAGTGTTTGTATGTACGATGTACGTGTAAAAGTTAACAGCGCGTAGTTGAGTGTTTTAGTATTTGAGGATTTGAGGATTCTATGACTGTACGTGTAAAGAGTAAAAGCGTAGAGTTGTTCCTTCCTCGGCAAATGGTAGAAAATGTATGAAATAAAGGGGAAAGAAGGAAGAAAAGAAGACACAAGGAACATGAATTAGGATTGTACGAGTGAGAAGTGAGAAGTGTGAGAAAATGAAATGGACAATTTGTTTCATGTGTCTGCATTCTGCATTCTGTATTCTGCGTCATTCATGATACATGAGACATGATCTACGATACACGACGCACGACGCACGATGAGGATTCAGATTTCAGATGCGGATGTCTACACATTACACATTTTCTGTTTTATAAAGATGTTTTACATGTTTTACAAACATCGATTATCGATTCTACATTCTACATTCTACATTCTACATGTAAATCCAAAAAAACTAAAGAAACTAAAGAAACAAAGATTCGAATGCAAATACGAAATAGGTATAGGAAATTCCTAGTTTTTAAAACTACATGAAAATATTGGATGATCCAATTTTATGATATTATTAGTGATTAGTCTGTCTACTCAAACTTGCCAAACATCCCGGTTCTGTTCTGTTTTGTTTTGATTCTGGCGTCTGACGATTTATTTTTGCATGGTAAATTTAAACTTGAGAACATTTCACATTTCACACAAATTTCACATTAGCGTAAAACAAATATCAAAAATCAAAAGTTATTTCAGATTCAAATCAGCTAATTTATTCCTTTGAAAAATGAGTCTTCCTGATAAATTTCCAATTCACATGAAAAAAGGCCGTCACCTTGGATCAAAAATGTCATGCTTATCCTTTTCAATTTTCAATGGAATGGAAAATTATTTACACGGTAAAATTAGAATAATTTTCAATTGACTCAATCGGTCATTTCAGCATTTTTCCGAATCCAGTCAAGATGTGCGGTTACTCTTGTAAAGATGGAAGGCCTATACTTCGGCGGTTTCTCCGTCGCCGTCAGCTCCACTTCCGGTTCCCCCATTTCCATTCCCATTACTCTTAAAGGATCTGTGTCGTCCCCGATTTTTCTGTCCAAACTGCACGAGTCACTTAGTCCTGAAAGGTCCGAAATTAACAAAACAATGGACAATCAATCCAACAGAAAACAGAGTGCTCATTTTTCCCGTGTGTACAGAATAGGGAAAAGTGAGTAAAAATGAAACGGGAATCAATTTTAAGCTGTCGACTATTGAATAAAACCTAAAGTAAACGCCCCTTACCTCCCTGTACAACTCCAAGCAGGATTTGTTCGCCGGTTGCATCAAGATGGAATAGAGGCCCGCCAGAATCGGCTAAAAAAAAGAGGGGAGGGGGCGAATAATTTTTATATTTCAGTTGGATGTTATGAGAAAGTTTTTTTAGGGCTTTGCCAAAATTCTGGCAAAAGGACCAGTCCGGATTTTGGGCCCCTCGCGTCCCACATAAATGAGTCCCACATAAAAAAAATCGTATTTATGAGGGGAATTTAGTGGTATAAGTTTTTAATCCGAATTCAGTGGGCCAACCCGAAAATCGGGGGGTTTTGGTCCGGGGTAAACTGAATTTCGGACCCATGCGCAAATGGCATATCATTTAAAAGCTCTTGATGAAATGATAACAGATTTGCCCCAAAAAGTGATCTCAAGTTGGTGGCGTAAATATGCCCAAAACGACAATTCTTTTTTTTCAAATGTCGTGCAAGATGATTTCTTCCGAAAAATTACAACTATTGAAACGAAACATGGATTTTATGCAATTAACGCAATTTTTGGTGCAAAAAGTAAAAATTTTGGTCCCAAAATTTGGACTGGTCCTTTTGGTGCAAAAACGTTGGGTCAAAAGTCAAAATGAAATAGTTATGTGGTAAACGGTTTTGGTTTTCAGGTTTGAGTCAAAAGTTACCAAAGCAGGTGCCGTTTTGAATCCCCGCGCAAATGTGGGATCCATTAACGGGAATCATCGGTTTGTCCGTGTAGTAGCGGCTGCAGTCGTCCGTGGGGACGAACGGGATCTCAACTTGTCTAAGTTTGTGCGGGTAAATAAAGTTTTCATCGATGCCCCATCCGATGACCGTCAATGGTGCTAGAATTTGACAAGTTTTTCTATCAAAAGGTCAAAGGTCAAGTGGTTACTTTGAAAACTCAAAGTAAAATAAAAATGGTTCTTTCTCTTTGTCTCATGTTCAATTGGATTAATAAAAGTACCTGAGGGTTCCGGCTCAAACGTCGGTTCTGGCAGCGTTACCTTTTGAACCCTGGCATTAAATTGGAACGGCGGCGTCACCTTCACCACCGCAATGTCGTGGTACTTTCTTAAAAATCAAAAAAAGAATCCAAACAACGTGCTGACACAGCTACAAAATTGCAAAGAATAAAAATGTCCCTGTGGTGGCCTCTAAAGTCTGAACCATGCATGAAAATAAACCATGCAATGATTCCCGCATAAACTAATTTTACATGCACACACACATTGTGATAGAAATGGGCGCATTCAACGTGGCATTATTTGCAGTAACTGAATGATGGAATTTCATCGATGCTCCGAAGAGCAGCTCTGAAGGCTTGTTTAAAATTTAAAAGGACGTACTTATCATAATTTTCGTGAACGATGACCTTTAACACAGCCACGACCTGCTCCTTCTCATCGCTGTTTGAAATATCGTGATCTCCAGCGACGATCCTAATATTTCTTTCGGGCCAATCTTTTACACAGTGGGCCGCGGTGACGAACCACTCCTCGTTTAAGATTGATCCGCCACAACCGTGAGCGGTGCAGGCGTAGGACACGTGGAGCTCGAGATTCACCATGGATTTGTATTTGTACGGCGGAGTTACCTCGTCACCTCCGATAAGTCGACTTGCAGCTTCAGGACTTTCCATGGCTTGACCTTGACCTTGACCTTGGGCTGTCTCCTTTATCCACGGGATGTACGACGCCAGATTCACAAAAACGCCGTGCTGTGGTTTACCGCGTTTATGTTTCAGAGGTCCAAATCCAACGGGAACAAGTGCAGATTCTGAAGTCTCCTGAGCAAACATGATGTTTCGGAGTGGCTGTTTTTCGTCGTCACCAAAAATGACACATTTTCCAGCGCAAAATATTATCTCACGCGGCGTTTTGTCTTCTTCCATTCGTTTGTCGTAGCATTCGTCCATCGGGACAAAATCCAGAGAAGCTTCGATCAGACTCGCGAGCAACTCCTCGTCCTCTTTCATCGGCTGTGGTTTCAGCCAACCAACAAGTTTCAGCGTGGAATTCGGGATAGATGGCGCGATAGCCTCGACGGCTGACAGGTCAATCGGCTGAACGTGTTCGTTAAACTGGAACGGCGAAGAAACGCGAACGAGCCCAATGTTGTCAGTGTACCATCTCAACTCTACCTTCCTGAACATAAAATTCCAGAATTAGGTAAGAATCGTACACCAAATCAAATTAAATATATTTATTTCACTGCATTCACTACAATTGACAATTCGTCTTGTGAGCAGAGTTGAAAAATGCCAGAGTTGCTTACAGAAATCCAGGATGTGGGATGAACTCGCCGACGCTTCGTCTCTGCTCAGTTCCTTCATCACTGTGAACCCTCCGCTCACCCGCGACAATCTCGTAGAAATCCGAATGCTCCGGCTGGTACAGCCAAAAGCAGCCCATCAGAGGAATGACGATCCAGTTTTGGTCGAGGATGAGTCCAGTGCAGCGTTTCACTTTGCATCGATCGCCCCATTCTATCGTGACCACCCACGGATATTTACTCATCGAGGCCACAATTTCGATTGGACCCGGAAGTCCTTTCTCAGTCGAGTTGTCACCTGGTGGGTTTTCAAAGCATTTACGCATTTCTCTTGTTACTTTGTTTGATCTACTGTTTTTCTGATGTTACGCTTTTTATGTTTTATAGAGATTAGATCATTGAAATTGGTTAAGATCTGGTGTAAAAAATGTATTGTAGTTTGATTACATGGATATCCTAGTCCTTGTTGTGGTGTTGTGATTCCCTTTCCTTTTTTCTTGGCTTCTTTTGGTTCGGGTTCCGTTTCATCGCAGCCTTTGAGGACAAACGACTGACAAGATTCGGATGTCGAGTCATTTTCATCTATATTCAAAATTACGAAGTAGAATAGAATTTATTGAATTGTGTTAAAAGAGTACCAACTTCACACATAACCAGAGTAAAAGATACAGCGTTCTATAGGCGCTTTCAAAAGGCGGAAAACAAGGGATTTTAGAAAAGCACCGCGTTTTCAAGTACAGAGTACTTTTTGTGGTTGAATAGCTCCATAAATTTATATAGGTATGTGTGCGGTCATTAGTTGTTGCATGTGGCAAAAAGAAAAAATTTAA
>JABASP010003009.1:0-16313 GCA_019776565.1 Sminthurinus signatus | reverse complement strand
TCTACTATTTCAGTATTAAAGTAAAATCAAAATAACACGGATATGTTACACACTCAAACACATGCCTAAAAGTATTTTTCATACTATGCTGAACATGCATAATATATTTACTATTTACTTACATACAAGAAAAAGCTGATCTTTTACATAAGATGATCTCATACTTTTCTACTTTCTACATTTCTTTTCACGCCTCAAGCCTATAATATAATATAATAATACTTAAAAAAAACATGGCCATCACATTTTTCTATATAAATTTTACAATAATATATAGTAATATTATTATACACACAGCTTTCATCACAATTTACACTTTACTTACACCATTCACATCTCACATGATTGTCTATTGTCTATCATGACTCAAATCGAATCATGAAGGATGAATCTGACGGACGACTTGAAACTTGAATAATAATAATTAATAACTAATATGCGTAAGATTTTTTACAGTGTACAAATTACTATTAGTCAAATTTTAGTATAGTATTTTTCTAGAGTTGAAAAGCTTTAACCGTATAACCGTAAAATTATAAAAGGTTCAGGGAAACTATAGTATTTTTTTTTTTCGAAAAAGTGTATAATATAATATTTTACTTTTACTTGAGAATAAGAAGAGTTGAGCTTCATTGTGTTCACAGACTCTGACTTCACCTATTGAAATTTGAAACTCCTTCACTTGTGACTTGTTTGTTCATGTTAATGTTAATGTTGTTGTTGTCGTTGTCGTTGTCATTGTCATTGTTGTTGTTGTTATTATTGTGATTGTTATTGATGTTGTTTCTTATATTTATTATTATTATTATTATTATGCTGCATGCTCTCAATGTTACATTATTATTATTATACGTTTATCTGAACTTGTATTTGTATTCGTACTCGTATTCGTATTCGTGCTGCTATACGTTGTACGATAACTATATATTATTATAATGCTGAAAATGGTACCGCCGCCGCCGAAAAAAAAACTCACCAAATCACCGATCACATGAGAACGAGAACGATTGACACATCAATAATTGATTGATTGATTGAACTGAATTGGATTGAATTGAATTGAATGTGAACATGTTAATGTTTTGGATGTCTATCTCAAATCTCAAAATAATATAATATATCTGTAATCTGTATCAGTCTGTCGCTGTCTCTCAATCCATTTTACCTTGTTTTTGTTTTTTTTTATTATATTACTTCCACAACTCGTACTTTTCTTTTCTTTTTAGTTTTTTTTACTTGTATAAGTACAGGATACAGGATGTAGATTGTAGGAAAAAAAAGTAGCAGCAACAGCTATTCACAGAATCCACAGAAAATAAACACAAGGAGAGAAAGAGAGAGAGAATTAATGAAATGACAATGATAACTCTATTTTCGTGTCATATTTGTGTTAGTTCCATTCCGGGCTCTACTTTTTTTATATCTGTCTCTCGAGTCTCTAGATTCTAGACTCAGGTTATTTTATATTTCTGTTTTGTGTTGGTAGGTTCTAGATATTTTGTGAGAGAAAGTCAAATAGAGTAAAAAAGTAAAGTAACGTCAGTTGCGTGAGTTATTTGCAGTAAGTACAGTTTGCTGTAGTCGCTCAACTTAATAAAAAATTATGAGTCCCACTGAGACGGATGGAAATGAATTGAACTACACATGTTCAGTGTTCAATGTTCATGTAGGAAGTAGGATTATTCTCTCTCTCTTTTCCTTGATATTTTTTTTTGGTAGAAAAGTGTACATGTACACTTTTAGGCTAGAGAAAACAGACTGATTGCTTGACTGACCGTTTCGTCTGCACTCTGCACCTTCGCCCTCCGCACCAGCGGAGGTATATGCAGAGTTGAAATGGCAAGTGTCACTATTTCTCTCCTTTCTTTTACTTTTCCGTTTCCGTTTCTTTTTTTTTCCTTTTTTTTAACCCACGCGAATATTTTTGTATTTTTGTATAGAAAATAGAATGAATAGCTCGCCCGCCAAGCAAAGCCAAAAAAGCAAAGTAAAAGCCAAAAGCCAAGCTAAGAAAAAGTAAAAGCCAAAAGCTAAGCTAAGCCAAGCCAAGTAAAAGCAAAAGCCATCCACTATATAAAATATAATGATCATGATAATAACACTGCGAATGTAATGAATTCAATAAGAAACAGAACATGTTGTTTACAGTAGAGTTTGTGTGATGGATTATGGATATGGATTATGGATTGCGTTTGATATGCCAAATGAAATGAAATAGACTCGTAATATATTTTGTTACAAAAAGAATAAGTATTTCATAAGTAATCCACTATAGATTCTAGATGTAATAATATTTTATTTTTTCTTACAAATTTTTTAAATTATTATTATTATTTTACTATGATTTTTTACTATTATTATTATTATTACTACTACTACTACTATTATTATTATTATTATTATTGCCACAATTGCTTTTTAAATTGCAAAAAAAAACGAGGACATACTTGAATGAAAAAAAAACTTATTTAGTTGGCTACACGATGTCGGACATTCGGTACAAATGGGCGAAAGGACATAAGTCCGTCGGCGTCTCTCCTGACGTGTCCCTTCCCCAGTTTAAAGTTCTTGGGCACAGGCAACAGGATGTGGAGATTTCCTTGACCACAGGTTAAAAACAAACAATACACTGGTTTTTAGCGGTTCACGCTTTTATATCCTTCATTCACCTCTTATTAAAAAAAATACCAAATATTAATTATTAAAAAAAAATACTACTACTACTATTTTTATTATTATTACTATGAAAAAAATACTGTCATTTTATGTATGATGCTCAAAAATACTTGTGAATATGAAATATGAAGAAACAGAAAACGAAAACAGAAAACCTGAGGGGGAAAAAAACATTCGTCCATTTTTATTTTTTCAAAGCCAACTAATTTCTACTACTTTTTTTAAAAATAATATTGAAACTGAAACTGAATAACTGAGGTAGTTTTAGTGTTTTATAGTGAGACACCAAAACTCAAAACTCAAAAACTCTCATGTCAACTTGTAGATAGATAAACAGACAATACACAGACGCATTGTTTATTTTTTCTTTTTTTATGATTCTTAGCTTGATTTTATATAATATATATATATATATGAACTTTGAACCGCACCTCATTATTATACTATAATCACTGATCAAAAAATCAAAGGCACCACCAGAACTGAATTGAATTGAATTGAACTGATTTGAATTGAGAGAATGTATATGCCAAGCTGCCAGCCAGAGCCAATTTTTGAGCAACACTCGCTCGCTCACTCAAAAATCAATTGTATTTATTATTGTAACCGTAACCGTACACCGTGACCGTGACCGTAAATAATGATTAATGATAATAATAATTGTAATCATGGAACGGAACGGGAGGAAATGATTTTTTTTGTTTTTTGAAATTTTGTATATTTTTTTACACACTTTTCTACACACATACACACTTTTCTCTATCTCAATTCTCAATCTATCTTGTTGTGTAAGCTAGCAAAATAACTAAGTAAATTAAAGTAATTATTATTATTAAGGCTGCTTCTGTTCTCAAAGCTATAAAAAAAACAATAAAACAATAATAAATATTATTATGCAGATTTTACTGATATATTTTAGATCTATTTTAAAGATAAGAAAAACGAACCTTTTTAAAAGATGTATAAAAAAATATAGAAAATAGGAATAACTTTTTTGAGAAAAAAAAGAAAAGATTTTTCTATTAGTTCATTTTTAAAAAACATGTTACACACAGTTTTCTTCGTTTAATCATATTATGTAATAATTTGTTGATAAAATAATAATAATATGGAAGATTGTGGTAGGTAAGTGAATTAAAATGAAAATGAAAGGACAAAAAGTGAGAGAGAGAGGAAATGTGGTGAGGACGAGAGGAGAGAAGAAATCAACATCAAAAGAGGATGTTGATAGTAAATAATATCGTGTATCGTATATCGTATATCTTGTATAGTAAAATATATGTGTGTGTGTAAAAGTAAAAGTTGTACATGATGATGATAATAATAATAATGATGATAATGATTGTGTCTGTGTGTACATGTGATATCGTCATACAATAGGAAATTACTCTCGCCTCGCCTGTCAAATCCAGTTTGTTCGTTCGATGGGTTACTACCTGATTCAAATATACATCCCCTCTGGACTTATCGTTGTTATCTCGTGGGTCTCGTTTTGGCTCAATAGAAATGCGACGCCCGCTCGAGTTTCTCTCGGTGTGACCACTGTAAGTGACGGCTCAAAGGAAAACTCTCACACTTTCTCTTTCTATTCTATTCTACATTCTACATTTTCTTGCTTTCTTTCTCTCATATTGCGTAAAATCTTATAATATAACGTATAAAGTAAAATATAATACAAATACATTTTCTTCTACATATACTTTTCTCCATTCTCCTAGTTACACACTTTCCTTTTCCATATACAAAATACAAATACTTGTGTACTTTTATATATTTCTTCCCCGTCCCATTTTCTACTCCCTCCAACTTCCAACTTGAACTTCTTCTTCCATCTTCCATCTTCCGCTCTGTGCTCTGTGCTCTCTCTAAACTCAGAGTCGGTCCTCTTTCTCTCCCTCTTTTGCGGTTCCTTTTCCTTCCTGAAACTTTCCATTTTCCATCCTTTTCCATCATTTCTCAACTCAACCTTTTCTTCTCCATCCTCCATTCTCCATGTTCCATGCTTTCCCACATCCATTGTTCATTTGTCATTGTGCAAAAAGAAGATTCCGATTATCGGAAGAAAATGTACACATATTATCCACAGTATATACAATTTTATATAGATATAGAATATAGACAAACTCCAACTGAGAACTGAAAATGACAACTTTTCTGATTCCTCTTCCTTTTTTTTCTTTTTATTCTGTCACTGTCTTTCTCAACTGTGATTGTGACTGTGCTTGTGTGCTGTTTGGACGGATGCTGTACTATCCTAGGTGTTGACGATGACAACGTTGATGTCGTCCACAAACGCAGCCCTCCCCAAAATCTCCTATGTAAAATCCATAGACGTCTATCTAGGTACCTGTTTCGTCATGGTCTTCGCCTCGCTTCTAGGTACGTTTTTTACCCCTCTCTTTTCTCTTACGCATTTACTTTCTACTGTGTATTACAAAGAGTTCCAGTTCCAGTTTCCACATATGAGTCTGATTTCATGCTTTGTCGATCCTTGGTTGTCGATTCTCGATCGTCGATTGTGGATGGTCGATTGCAGTGCTGTAAAAAACTGACACAAGAATTTATAGGCATGTTGAAAGCAACCGAAAGAAGACGAAAAAGAATATACTTTTTACAAAAAAAAAAGTGAACCATTGCCATTGTCATTGTTTGAAATTTGAAATCTATCAACATCAAAAGAAAGAGTATTCACGATTCACGCTCATGCTGATGCTGTGGAAATTCTATAACTTTTATACTTTACTAGTATACAGAATACAGATTACAGATTCTACCAGTTATGTCTGTTATAGTTCTGATTTTGTTTTCTCTTTTCCATTTTTTACCAACTCCCAACAACAAACAAAAAAAAACCGACAGACAGTTCAAAAAATGCTGGATGCTGGATTTTGATTTTTCCTTTTTTTTTCTTCCATTTGAGATTCTAGATTCTAGATTTGAGAAAGAAAAATGTGATATCAAATTTCCGTTTTCTATCAACAATCAAAAAAATCAGAGTATCAGAGCCAAATCTCTAGGCTTTAAATGTAAACAGTAAATATATAAAAAAAGAGAAAGAGCATAGTTGCTAAAATATGGACGGGGAGACAGAAGACAGCAGATAGATAGATGGAAATGTAGATAGTAGATAGACAATGATTGTCCATAGTTCATAGTCAATGATGAAGGAGGAAGTTGGAAATAAATAAATGTGAGGGGGTGGAAAAGATAGGGGTGTGGGGAAACTGGGAACTGGAATACATAAGTAGAAAAATGGAACTAGAAAAATGGGTATAAAAGAAACTAAAAGAAAGTAGAGTGTTTTTTCTTATCTCAATTCCCCATGCTCAATGCTAAAAGTTCAGTGTCACTCAATGCTCAATGTTTTTTGTTGTTTTTTTGTGTGTTTTTTCTATCTCTCCAGAGTACGCGACGGTGGGTTACATGGCGAAACAAATCCAAATGCGCAAAAATCGGTTCCTAGCGCTCCAGAAAATGGCAGAACAGAAAAAGGCTGCTATGGATCATCACGATGAGCATCACGCTAAACAAACGGTGAGAACTCCAATCCATCTCATTCTATGTACTATGTACAAAATGTACAATATAAAATACTTTATCTACAGGCTCCAGTCTCCAGTCAGATTTAGAGTTGGAGCTGAACTTGGAGTTGGAGTTAGAGTTAGAGTCACGAGGATGAGGATGACAAAAGTCCAAATCTCAACTCAACTCGTCTCTTTAACACTTTTTCCCTCAGTCGGCAAGTCCTCTGTCCTCTGTGTCTCTCTTTGTGTCTGTCTCTTGCTCTTTGATTTATCTCGTTGGCCCAGATAGATTGAGACTCTTCCACACTCCACACTTTCTCCATATCTCTCTCATCTCTCAGGTGTATGGAGTTTCCAGAGTTTGGAGTGTGGACTAACGGGAAAGGCGATGTGATGCGATGGTGACGGTGATGGTAAAAGCGGTAAATGTCAAATGTGAAAGAGACAGAGGATGAGAGAATTCACAGAGGATCTACGTAAGTATTATGTATCTCTTTTTCATGACGGTGACTAAAACTTTGTCTTTTTTTTCTCTTTTTTTTCCCTGGCTCCTTTTTCGTTTTCGTTTTCGTGATGCTGCTGCCCATGATAATGCTGAATCTGATGCGATGTTGCTGATGTTTATACATTATGCATGCACATGAATGGACTGGGATGAAAATGAAACTGAAATGTCTCAATGGACTGTTCGCTCGTGTTCGTGTTGTGTGGGATCAGGAGGTACGGTTCAAAGTTCATGATCCAAAATCATACTCAAAAGGGGTCGGCACTCTTGAAAACACGGTGAATGGTGCTCGTGGAGGTGATGAAGAGAATCCTGCTCATCCAATCTTGCCACCCGGCAAGGACATTAACAAACTATATGGCATTACACCCTCCGGCATCGATAAGTAAATGACTCTTTTTTTCCTTTCTCTTTTCCTCTTTTAATGGAATCCACTAGTCACTAGATTTTATACTTTACATTCTATACTCTATACGGTATTTTGTATTTGATAGATAATAGATAGTTATAAAGTTTAAACATTAGTAGTCCATAGTCCACGGTTGATGGTTCATGGGATAAAGTAAACATGTGTGTAGTTTGTACTGTGTATTTAAGTGTGTGAAGAGGAATGATTGAGCATGTACATTATGAGCTTGACATGGCTGAACGTGGTTTATCATTAGCAGTACCTGGAAAACTTCAATATTTCTCGGAAACTCCATCTTTCACTGTACACTGTACACGTTGCTACATGCATAAAGTATATAATATATAATATAAGTCTCCCTGTGTGGTACCCACAATGTTTTTGTATAATATGAGTGTGGGAGAAAATAGGATGATGGCCCAGGATGAGGATTCAGGACTAAGGATGATCAGTATAAAGTATTATTGTGAGGATGAGGATGAAGATGAGGTTCAAGAGAGAGGAGAGAGTAGATGAGTTAAGCTGACGCTCTGGATTCCGGATTCTAGATTCTGGATTCTAGATCTAAAAGTACAAAGAGCCAGAAAGAGGAGTAAAAGTAAAAGTAGAATCTATGTAGAATCAGAGTTGTGGATAACGGGAGCTGCTGGAGTCTAGATTCTAGAATCTAGAATCGAGGATGGAGAAAACTGGAGCGAGAAACATACATATAACATATAACACAGTGGAGTACGGGAGAGGATGGAGGAGAAAGTGGAAGAGAAAAGACAAGAGAGAGATAAACAAACATTCCACCCGACCAAACTCAGTGAAGTTCCACTTGATCTTTGTCAAAGGATTTATAGGCTGGAACTAAAAGCAAACCTCACATTGTAATGACTAATGGAATGACCTGCAGGTTTTACTACGTCTTTTCTCTTTTCTCTTCTCATCTCTAGTCTAGTCGAGTCTAGTTTCTAGTCTCGAGTCTGCACAATACAATCCTCTATCTCCATTTTCAAACTGTCTAATGTATAAAGTATATAAATGTTCATCCTTTATTTATCTCTGTCGCTCTCTCTGTTCTCTGCTCCTCTGGATTCTCTCGATTCTCAATCCTCTCGATATGGATCTCGATCTTTTAGACATTTCACATTTTTCAAGTTTGGCCTTCATCACAACTATTTTCTATATACAATATACAGATATTAGATATTCCTCATTTCATTATACTCATTTCACTAATTATTATTAACATCTTAACTCTCACAAAGTTACTTTTTGACTTTAGACTTTAGATGTAGATACGACAGAAGTAAAAGAAAAATGAATCTGAATAGATATACATGAATTACTTATTATTATTATTATTATCATCTGATGATATTTAGTATTTTTACTCATAACTCATAAATCATGAAATATGCATAAATATTACGTACAATTTTATTGTGTATTATATTTATTTACACAAATGTGGATTATGGACTGTTAATGATACTTTTTTCATTTTTGAGGTCAGATGACCTTTTTGCTTTTTACTCTTTGCTCATTTTCTCCAGCACGTGTCTAATATGTAATTTTATTTTGTCTATTTTCCCTCTTTTATTTCATAGGTACTCAAGGGTCGTGTTTCCGGTCTGTTTCATATGTTTTAACCTAATGTATTGGATTATCTATCTCCACATTTCGGATGAGGTAGAAGATGACCTGGTACTGTTAGAGGCTAACTAAAAAAAATTAAACAATTAATAAATAAACAAATAAATAAATAAATGAATAATAAATTTAAATAAATTATTATTGAATACATGAATGAATATTGAATACTGAATACTGAAGTTCGATTGTCGATCTATCTGTACGATAAAAAGAATACAAGAGAACGAGAGTGCACGAGAGAAAAAGTGTTGGTTTTTTTGTTGTTTGTTTTTTTGTGTGAGTGTGTACACATAATTAAATACCTAAATACCTAAATAAATAAAATAAAAAATACTACATGCGAGCCAAAATAAAAAGAGAATTTTTTTGAATCCAAGAAAATTAATAATACAATAAATCTATAAATATTTACAACAAAAATGTCATGTGAAACAAAAAGCAGGAAAAAACTCTTAAAACTTTCAAGTGATTTCATATTTATTATTAATAACAACCAAAAAAAAAACAACAACAAACAACAGCAACAAAATAATGATCTGCAAATGTATACATGTGTATGAATAAGTACGATAGAGTGCGAGTGATTTTTCTTCTTCTTCATAAATACTAAAAAAACAAAAATACGTTCAACTGCTGAAAGTAAAAATGAAGGAAACCAAAAAAACGCAAAAGAAAAAAAATAAAATCAAAACAACCAAAAACCAAACAAACCAACAAAAACAAATACGAAACAAAAATGCACATATACATACATTTATATACTTGCAACACTTATAATACTCACAGCAATATACCTGTTTCTGCTAAAAAAAACAACTAATTATTATTATTATTGTATTACTGGAAAAAAACATGTATACATTCTTCATACTGAACTTGATACTTGATACGACAGGAATAATAATAAAAATACTTGATATTGGAGAATGAATCTAAAAAAAATAAAATATTATGTAAATCAAGATACAAGATAACAATAATATAACAAAACATTTTAATTAATAAAAATGACGAAACAAGACTCTGTAAATGTGAAAGGACAAAATTTTGTGGTGATGGTGCTTGTGGACATCTATTTTTTTTTCTTCTTCTTTTCCCCCAGTCAGTGGATGAAAACTGGACGACTGTGCAATTTTTTTGTACATGTAGAAGAATACATAATATAAAATATAAATAAATAAATACATACCTTTAAGAAACGAAAACGAAATTATTACCGTTACTTTCTAGACTCTAAAAAAATTCTAGAGAAATTACTGAATCATCAACGATGAGAAATACATAATACATTTAATAAGACGAGAAAAAAGAACGAAGTGGAAATTATCTTCTGTATACAGACATTCACATATACTTAAATAAAAATAGTGAGTGCTTCATGTGTTGGCCTTTCTTCAGATTTCAGATACAAAAAAGTACTAGACAAAAAAAAATAGAGAAAAGTGAAATGGTGCATCTCAAATCTCAAAATAATTATTATTGTTCTTACTTTTAAAATCGTGTGAATAATTTTAGTAGTGTTTGTCCATTATTCTCAACAGTCAATCAAATTAAAATTATTGGAAATTGGAAATTGGCCATCAAAACGAACAACAAGAATTTATTTGGAATTGGAAACCTATTTATTCATCCGAAAAAACTGCCGACTGTTAAAAAATGAAAAATCGTAAGTATAAAACACAAAAAATTGTTAACATGTTGTGTGTTATTTGTTATTTCATATAGTGAATAGTAGGAAAAATATTCACCTCGTTGACGAGTTTTTATGCTATTTAAAAAAAGGGGGAATAATTTTTTTATTCCTCACCCTCAAAATTGCTCATAACAATTTTACATGAAACCAACATGAATAATTAAAAACAGCTTGACCCTTTGTTAGTTTTTATTATTGTTACCACTGTTTAGCTGTTTACTGTTACTGAATACTGAATATTACTTGTACGTAGTTTGTGCAGACGTGAAATTTGTTAAACATTTGTTACTGTTATCTGTCATCGAATCGATGAAACATTATGCAATACAAAAAGATACAAAATACCTAAAAATTGTACCTAATATAAGAAAAAACATGAAATATCTTTTAACTTTTAGCTTTTTGGTTTCCGTAAAAAAGGTCAAAGTCCGAATTCAGAATAGATCATAGAATAGTGGATGAAAATGTGGATGAAAGAAAGTCATATAAAACTAAAAATATTCTATAATTTTCAAAAGGAGCAAAAAATAATAATGCCAAAAATTAGTTAAGATTATAAATTCTATCTTGTATCTTTTCTGACTGTATGCAGTATGCAGCAGGCCCTGCTACACAAAAAGATAGGATAAGAGTTATTAAGAGTATAAAAGCTGTATTTTTTGCTGTATTTTAACTGCACATAAAAGGGGTTGATTCTTGACTCTAGACTCTTGACTATATACCTAGAGAAAGTGCACAGAATTTACACATGGAGAAAGCGAACGAACATGTATCTACAATCTACACTCTACACATTACACATACAAGTGAAGTGTATGCACAAAAATTTATAATATTATAGCACTGAAATCGGTTTTTAGACAGTCACAAATTCACAATCCAGGAAAATCTAGATTCTATGTGGAAAAAATATGTGGAGAAAAAAAATAAGCGATTGCGACTCCATCCAGTTTTCGCTCTAGTTTTTGTAGTTTGTAGTTTTGGGCTGAGAAATCCTTATCCCTATCCAGGATTTTTGGCTCCCGTTCTGGTCTGATTCTGACTTTGACGCTATGTACCATACACCATGTACTATAACTATACATGATACATGCAGAATATAGAGTAAAATGCAATATATTATGTTATAAATAATCTTTTATGTTATATTGCATGTAGCCAAAAATACCAAGTACACTAAACACCACATTTCTGCTGTACTTACATCTTACATATAAATCGGACTAGACTCTAGACTCCAATTTCTGTATGAATTATGAACATTGCACATTGAACGTGTGGTATAAAATCCAAAATCCATTAGTTGGCTACTAACTACTGACTACACTTATCCACATGAATACAAGAAAGCAGGAACTACAAGCAAAAGTACATGCCCACACAATATTCTGTATCTGTATAATATACATTTAGATAGGGTTAGATGTTATAGATAATTATTATTATTCCATAAAGTTTAATATGATAGATTCTATATTATTATATTATAGACTTTAGACATAGATATTTGCACACACACAAAAAAAAGATTCCAGTTTTTATACATTTTCCAACTTTGGTCAAACGCACTGCGATCACATAAGTAGTCACAGCTCACAACCACATCCACATTATTATTATTATATTGTAGTAGCGCACAAAATAAAACTTATTACAGTTAAATTACAATGAACAATGGAAGATGAATTAACTATAAAACAGACTATTTCTCTCTGAAAGTTGACATGATCATGACTCAAAAACTCTGACACTTCAGACTTGACGTTCTACTAAATACTACATACTAAACACTACCAAATGGATAAAAACTCCAAATTTCATAATCTGTAAAAGTGTTATATTATAATAAATAAATGACAAAAAAATATTATACCTTCGTGTTCTCATTCAAAAAATTAAATAAAATACATGGGAAAAATTAAAACCCCCTGAAAAACGGGGTACATTTTTCTTTATAAATTATAAATTATAATGCACAATATCATAGGCACATTTTTAGCACATTTTACATTTTACACACACTTGAAATTCATAAACGTTAATCGTTAATCGTAAATATTCTATACAAAATAAAATATACATAAATAGTTGACTTTGACATCTATAGGGAAATCATTGACTAAAAATGGAAAAATTGTACTACTAAATTAAATAAGTTAAAAAGAAAAGGTACACCTAATAAATAATAAATAAATATGTCACCAATCCAAAATCCAATCAAAACCAAAAACTCAAAACATCCCCTCGTCTCCTTTAAAAATAACGATAAGGAAAAAAATATAACGAAAAGAGAGAAAGAAAAAAAGAGAGAACCCAAGTACCACAACACAACACACACCTCACATATGACACCAAAATAATACATTTGTGATTTCCATCACCATTAATATTACTTTTAAATATATTATGATATATCTAGGATCTAGGGTTATAGTATTTATATTAATAATAATAATGATATTATTAGATCATAATATATTATATATAACTTATCTAAGAGGAAGAAGAAGATAAACAAAAATGCTCATTTTATAAAAGGTACTCTCGCTATACTTATTATGTACTTTTAGACAGTGGGAGAATTAACTGTATATATCTACATAATATTATATATTATTAGTATAATATAAAATAATTATTGTATAGCATGTATTATACACACTATAATATAAATAAAAACCATGTGAATTATGAATGATGATTATTACTGTTATTATTACTAAATTATTATTAAAGTTGAGGTAGGTTATTATTGTATAATAAATAATAAATAATAATGGATAGGGAAGAGTACTGAAACATAAATTATATTAACCATTAAAAATTATTATAAGTATACTAAAACACAACACAACAACAAAATGAACAGTGCGTTGTGCGTTGCGTTGAAGTTTGTTGTGGTTTGGTTTTTTTCGTGTCTGACGGGTTCATGTATGTATGATAAATACAAAAAAATAAATAAATGAATGAATAACTAATGAATAAATGTTAATTATTATTATTACTATTACATATATAGCTAAATATTATGACTTTACACATTATCTATTATACAATACATAAAATATAATAAGCATAGATAAAGTATATAAATAATTATTATTACAAATAAACCATATGTAAAAAAAATTAAAAGAAAGTAATTTTTTTCTGAATGAAAGTTATAGTGTGTTTGTGAGTGTGAGTTTAAAAGAGGGAGAAAATATGAAAAGAGAGAGAGAGAAAGGAGAGAATTTTAGAAACCATTAGATGGTTTAAACATGACGCAAATTTTATACGGCTGATTGTCGTTGTGATTGTAAAAAAGGAAAAAAATGTATTATTATTGTCTTTTTTTTCTTGGTTCTTTTGATTCTTGATTCATTTTTGTGTGTATCCGAAAACCAAAACCCGTAATTTCCGTAATTTTAACTAAACAAAATCTCATGTGTTACCTTTTACATTTTATATTTCACAGCGTACTTTACATTGAAAAATTCAAATACAAAGTATACTATAATGAAATAAAATAAAATAGTTATTATTATTATTATAAGTTGATTAGCACTAGTTTTTATCATTAATCGTTAATCATTACATTAGTCTTAATTATCATTAAAAGATTTGTTTTCGATCCACTTATTCTATCTTGTATCTATATTATACATTCTATATTCTATACATTCAGAAAAAGGAAAATACATTCACAATAAAAAAAACATTATGTAATAAATAAATAAAAATAACAACAAAAAGAAACCAGATTTTAAAAAAAAAATGAATAAAAAATATGTATTCATGCTCATCAACGGAAATACAGAATAATAAACAATAAATATATACTTCTTTGTATACATACAAAATCAAAAAAAATCAATCTTTTTTCGATGTGATCCTCTCCTTTCAATTATTACTGCATCAAAAATCCAAAGCATGAAACATGAAAGCAAAAAAAACGGTATTCACTATTCACTGCTCACGGCTCATCATTCACCATTTTCCAGTCGAAACTCGTCATTCGCTATTCACCATTCACCATTACTTTGATAAAGTTGTCATGATCAAATATCGAATGCATAATACATTTGATTAAAGGTTGTTTTTTTCAGGTACATGTCACACACTTTTCACTGCATTTCCCAGGATTGTAACTCAATGTCTGATGGCTGATGGTTGATGGTTGATGGTCACAAAAAAAAGCTGTCGAAATAATAATAATAATTCTTTGTACAACGGTTTTTAGCCTTAGGTACATTAGATACAAAATACATCCATTTTTATGGCTCTTTCTGCAAATAGTAAATAGTGAATATGGTGATGATGATGATATTGTGTACAAAGAGGTAATCCAGACTGTCAGACAATCATAATAGATTTTTTTCACAATACATATGTGCATATCTTTTGTATCTTCTATGTACTATGTACGATATCAAAGTGAGAAAGAGCGAAAGAAAACATGGATCAATTTTTACACTCTTTGTAAATTATTTTGCCAGTGAACAGTGAAGGAAAGAACGGTGAGTTGAGTTGACGTGTGTCAAAATTGTATAATATAGATATCTAGAATCTAGATGTATTTGTATACTTTGTTGAGGGATCAAAATGACAACAATATGACAATGGTCATATTTTGTATTTACAATGCCGAGGACGAGGCGGACAGAGAATGATATGTAAAAGCATCATTTTTTTCATTCACAGAATATAGAAAATGTAGGGGACCGTTCCATTTTTTTGATGTTTCATTTCAGGTTGCCGTGCATGGTGAATATGCAAAAATAATGTGCATTGTAGATCGTACATCAAAGTAAGTGTTATAGAATGTCTCACGCAAACATGCATTTGCTATTTCCTATTTTTGATATTTAATGCCAATGCCAAATGGAAGCTGGACAAACAATATGTACACTAGAAAACATCAAGTGTCCAGGTGTACATTTTGTCCCACTGGATTTTTGATTGAGTATTCTGAGTTCTCTTGAGTTTAGACTTCAGAGTCTCGAGTTTCCTTCCGTTTGCCAATCGTTCATTTTCAGCGCTTCGTGTCCCGTGTTCCATTTTCTATTTTCTGTTCTTTTCACGCAAACTTTTGTATTTCGTACAATTTGCTTTGAGATCAGTAATGCAAAATCCATCATCACTCTATTTTCTATTTTGAAGAGGAATTAAATACAAATAAAAGTCTGAATTTCCTGCCGTTCATTAACTTTATTTTATAGCTTTGAAATTAAGCATCATTTCTAACTTCAAGTCTAGAAAAGTTATTTTTATAAAATGGTTGTGTGAATTAAGGAGCTTTTCCATTAATTTTGGATACATGAGTAATTTGAAATAGTACTATTTTTTTTACTAATTGCTCAGAGTCCTTTTTTTTATCGTACCTTTTTTATTATAGAAAGAAACAGAATTGAGAATTGAGTTATACATGAAAGAAGTTTTTGCCAAAGAAATAATTTTCTTTAACCTATTTTTGCAACACTATAAAAGCCCTTTAAAATTTGCATGCAGTAAATTGTAAATTCATACTTTCATCGCCCCGAAAAAAATAGACAAAAAGCAGACAGTTATGAATTTAGTAGTTTTTAGTACATGAAATTACTTTCATTATTAAAATCAAGTGGATCTTGTTTCTTCTGGTTGTTCTTTTCATCAGCCGTCGTTCCTTGTCCCTTCACGAGTCTCGTCACTCGTTACTCGTTAATAAACGGATGCGGAAGGTAAATACTTAATGAGAAGTGACATGCTTATAAAGAGTTCTGTTGTCCTTTTCCATTTTCATGTTCCATGTTCTATCCTATTTCTGTTTTCTATTGCTCTTTTCCTTTTCTTCCTCCTCTTTTTCTCCCCATTTCATTTTTATTGTCATTGTCATTTTCACTGTCA
>JABASP010003008.1:0-16317 GCA_019776565.1 Sminthurinus signatus | reverse complement strand
GAGTAGTTGGTTGACGTTGACGTTGAAGTTGGTACACTAAGGATTATTATTAGTAGTAGTAGTAGTAGTGTGTCGATTGGAGGACTACTTACTTCTTCTTTCTGCTGTAGTAGTGTCTAAAAGTGGGATAAGACAAATGGAGTGATATCTATGGAAGTGTGACAATTTCTTCGGGGTATGAATGAGGACCAGAACAAGAACGAGGTGATGATGTTAAATGTTATGACAAGTACAATCTACAAGGCCAATGAAGATTATGACTACAGGATAAAATGAGAGGAGTTGAAATGGAAATTGTAGAAATGATGAGATGACAAAAGTTTTTACTTGTACAACGTACAGACAGAAGAAAAGATAGAAGGATTAGAGGATCTTTGGATCTTTCGAGTTTTGGAAAATCCTATCTTAAGTTTGGCTCAAGATTCCACCAAGAGACATGAGCTTCCCTCTGTATTCTACCTTAGATATTTTGGAGCAGCTCTTCTCTTCTTTTTGCAAAATAAAGCTTTTTACTACAATTACAAAAATTACAACCATAGTATACCGCAGGAAATGTACCACGTTTTTAATATTCATTCAAAATAATCCCACAACTATTAAAATTGAAATGGCAGAGATAAATTATATCCGGATTTAAATAGTACTTTGTTTGAAATTTTCTTTGTAGAAAAAAAGTCCTTGTTTTCAACTTGTTATTATTATTATTGTTATGAATACGACTTTTCTTCATCTAGTCTGGTAGACTCCGGTTTCTTTTGTTTGCTTCCTCCTTACTTATGAGGAAGTAAAAAGAAGAAAATTGAGGCAGACTCCTTTTGGAGGAAGAAGAGGGTCAAAACTAAGTTTTGTCCGTGTGTTCCTGTGCTGTGTGAATGGTGACTGGTGAATGGTGAGTGGTTGTGTGTAGCTCGCTCGCTCTAGGTTGTTTGTTCTATTCCCCAGTGGTCAAATCAAAACTTGGGGAAGTGAAATCCAATTATGAGTTGGTAAAAGGCCGGACATGACCTGAATGACTAAAGACTGAATGAATGAATGACCATCAACTACCTCACCAAAACAGACCTTACATCTTACATCGTACATCTTACATCCAATATAAGAAAGGAGACTTTTATAACGGAAAAAGAGGAGTGAAACTCATAAAAAGCTTGACCATGGCAACTGGCAACTGAAAAACTGAAATGTTTTTTCTTTTCCCTCTATTTCCAGATTTTACTTGTATATTTTTTTAAAAGTAGTTAAGATAGAAGATAGATATTTTGCCACCCTATGCTTTAAATAAATTAAAAAGGCTTTGATTTTCTTCCAAGGCTTCAAAATTTTGCATTTGTAGAATAAATAGATAATAATTATTATTAATAACCATCCATATTTTGTTTTTGTGTTTTTAGCGTGTGAAAAACTATATATTATACATTATACATGTATGTGTGCCCTGTATTAGATTGTGTTTTGTGTCGTGGAATGAAATGTTGGAATGCTTTTCCCTTCATTTTTCTTACAGCATAAAAGAAACAAGTATAAACATTTTGTTATATTATTTTGATACAGGCGGACGGAACGTACGAGACTCAAAGTCGACTCATCTTCACGGCAACGCGCTTTGACAACGGTATCACTCTGGCTTGCCAAGCGTCCAATCTCGTCATGGAGAATATGGGCGAGATTCCATATCGCTCACCCGTAAAACTACAAGTCAATTGTAAGTCCATTATTTTCACAAAATTTGATGCTCTCCTGAATCTAGAATCCAGAATCCCGAATCCATCCATTCACATTTTCCTTTTTTTCCTCTTTCCTCTTTCAATTTTTTCTCCTTTATCATCAAAAGAAAAGTATTTTTTCCTCCAAATACAGCAAACAACCTCTCAAGTATGTTTGACTCTTTCTTAGTTTCATTTCAACCATTGGTATTGTCATTGGTGTCAAGTCATCATCATTTTACATCATTTATCTAGATACTAGATTACTAGATACATCCAAGAATATCGACACAAATCTAATATGTATTTCCTTGAAAATAGCAAATAGCAAATAGTAATATGAATTTTCTTATGCCTTGAGGACCTTCCGTTTTCCGTCCAAATTCCAAAACAAAATATCATACATGTACAATGTACAACTAAAAGACAAAAGATGAAAAAATAAGCTAAGCATAGTCTTTTCCTATTTTTCTATCAAGTATCGGCCATCGTGTTATGGTCATAATAGAAGAAGACGGGTGCAGTTTAGTTCATTTTAGTGCAAGGAGTAAATAAATAGTACACAAAACTCTGGAATCTTCAGCGTCCAGCCTCAAAGTAAAAGAGTAGAGGAACTCTTTGGAGCCTAAAGCTTCTGCCTTCCTTTTTCATTTCCGACCATCCATGATGGTTTGTTTTGAGCTTTGCGTTTTGTATTTTGACGTCTATATCCGATCTTGAACTGTAATGGTATCAGTCAACTTGATGGGCAATTCGTACTCACTTCAGACTCTAGCCTTGAGAATGGCCAGAGTCAAAGCCAAATCAACTGAAATTGGAATGAGAAAAACACAGAGTATAGAGTACAGAGTACAGAGACAATGAAGACAGACATGATTGAACAGAATGGAGAAAGTACAGAGTACAGAATAGAAAAAGACAAATAAATACATAGAGCTAGTGAGGGAGTGGAGAAGAAAAAGGGGGAGAAAATCAAAGAAAAAAAACAGGGAACGGGATGAAATAAAGATGTGAGTGAAAGACAGAGAAAGAAAGTTCATTGAGAAAAGGACGACGGACGATACGGATGAAACCTAGGATAAGGGCTACTATCCACAATCTAGAATAGGGGAGAGGGGGAGTAGAGTGGAGAGTGGAGCTGAGTTGAAATTATCATTGTGTTTTATCCTCATCAGGAAAGAACCTGCACAACGTACAGCGTACAATGTACAGCACAGCCTTGGGGTGCATACTAATCAAAATTGATAAAAAAGAAGCAAAGAATTGTACAAGAAGTAAAAGAAAGAAAGTTTACTTGTACACTGTACACTGTACAATGTACACAGGAAGTAGATGAAAAAATTACGTGTATTTTTTGTATACATCTAGTACTAGTAGGGGAATAGATAGTAGAATATGAGGAGAAAGGGATGAACAATGAACAGTGAACAATGGTGATGCTGAAAAAACTCACGTTAATGGAAGAGGAAAGGTTGCCATAAGGATATAGTACATAGTACATAGTAAATAGGTATCTCTATATTAGATATTAGATAGTAGAATCTTGTGCCGTTAGTTGAGTTGAGTTTAGTTTTGCACAACGAAAGAAAAGAATGGAAGAGGCAGGATACTTAAAAGTTAAAAGAGTCATTAACATGGAGGAGAAAAGGGATGAGGAAGCAGGAAAAGAAGAGTCTCCACTCGATCGACGTCGATCCCTCTGAGTGAAATGGACTTTTGGGGGTTTTCTCCTATATGAAAAAACACACACGCACATTATTACCCTTCCTCGCTACTCTCTACTTTCTACTCGCACTCATCAACTTTTATTCTCTGTAGATAATTTCAAGTTGCAGCTCTTACCATGTTCTGTGCTTGAGTTTGTCTCTACAATCTGCAGTCTCTATCGTATGGAAGGATCATTTGCATTAATGCACAAACTTGCACAAGTGACTTGGACTTTTCACTTTCTAGATACTTTCTACAAAAACGAAAGTGAAGATGTAGACATGTTTTATGTATTTTACACTGCGTCCTGCGAATGCATCGGTGATAAAAATAACACGAGTTCTTCCAGACTTTTACCTTGCATTTGATGCATATCTCCAATCTAAAATCTACATAAGCACAGAAACAAAATGAATTGCTGAATGAAGAATCATTCTTCTTCTTCTTCTTCAAGTGATTTTCCATGGAGATGAAGTGCACAAATGCACAAATGCGTACGAGGATATATCGTACACTTCAGAATCTAGAATCTAAACTGTAAAGTCTACAGTCTAGACTCTAGACAGTTCTGCAATGAACTGCAGTACTTTTTTTCAACTATCTGTAAATTTTATCTAGCATCTAAAGAAATTTCACCAAACATTCAGTAAAGCCCTGTCGAAAACTTTGCCCATTTAAACTTTCATCACTCTCCATCCAAAACTCTCAACTCCAAACATGTAAATTAGGCAAAGAGAGAGTGAATTTCATTTGTATGTAGATATTTTTTTGAAGCTTTTTTCCAAGGACTATTAGCACGTTAATAGCAAATAGCAAATAGTAGATACTAGTACTAGTTTATGCGTAAGCCTCCTTGTTCTTTGTTCAAGCTTCATTTATGCAAAAAAACAAGGTAAAACTTACGTAGACGTTTCACGTGTTTGTTTCATTAGTTATTTTTTTCTTTACCTGACATCTGACATCGATTTGAATCTGAAATCTCAAAAGTATACAATATAATGAAATACTTGACAACTTTTACAGTTAGATTCTAAAAATAGAACAAAAATTGAGCCTTTGAGTCTCCAACTTTGAATTTTATACCTGTGCGTTGTGCGTTGTACACTGTACATTTGATGAGTGATAATCATCAAAGGAAAATCAGTCTCAGTTCTGAGTTTGGAGTCGTTATTAATGAAAAAGTTGAAAGGGGATTCGTAATTTGTAATTCTGAGATTGTAAATCAGTTTTTAGTAGGGCGATTTCATGATTTCATGTAACGGCAAAGGTAAAAGTAAAGGCAGCCTGAGAGCACAAAAACTTTTAATAAATCTCGACAGCTCCAGTTTTGAGTTGAAATAGGAGCTTTGAGATTTCATCTTTTTTGAATGTGAATAATGGATTACATTTCCATGGATACAAATGATTTGTCTGCCCAATAACTTGCTCTCCAGAGCTTTTTACACTGTCACTATTTTACGGGGACGGATATGATAAATACCAACTTTCCTCGTAAAATCATCAGAAATTTTTAGCCTAGTACAACAACAAGCCAAATGAAACCAGTACATTTAGCTCGAAGGGGGATGAAAAATCAAGGTAAAACAAAACAAATGAGATAATTCCCAGTCCAATAAAATAGTCCAAGAGCCCAAAACATGAAAATTATGAATGATGAATATTAAGTGACATGTGATATTTAATCCAGTCAAATCCAATCCGGTTGAAACTCCGTTCCTTCGATATTCTTTGATCTTTTTAATACTTTTTAATATATTATTACATCATCACAACAAAAGGAAACAAATAAAAAATAAAAGTACATCTGTACTCTGTACAGCTAACAAAAATCACAGCGAGAAAATGAATCTACTTTTACATTTTAAATCTTAAGTCTAAAATGAAATTAAACTGGGGGTCATTTTATTTTTTTCTTCAACGTTTCAAAGCTTCAAAGCTTTTGAAAGTTGTTCACAATCATTTCCATTAAAAATCTTGGACAATTTTGGTGAAAAAAAGGCGAATGGCCAAAGTTTTGAGAGTTCATGAGAAAAGAAAAGAAAGAAAAGAAAGGGAGGAAATGAGTCAAGTAGTGAATTGTTCAGAATTGTGACCCAAGAGGTTCCAACTTTTTGGCTAGTGGCTTTGACTTTAGCTTTGGTTTTGGCAAGCGGAAAGGTTTGAGAAATGGACGAAATGAAGGAAGAAGGAAGAAAAGGTTTAGAAATACGTAGAATATAATATAGCAAAGTGTATATAGTATATAGGATAGTCGATCGTGAACGATGGAAACTTGGGTTGAATGTAGAATCTAGAATCGGGAAATAGAAAGAACCAGAAGAAGAAGAAGAGGTTTGAGATTCTTGGATCGCGGATCGCGGACTGTACGGATCTTTGATGAAGAATAGAAAATAGGAAGAAGAAGAGTCCAAAAGATGTCCTATAGAAAATCGTCTTCTTTTTCCTTTCTATGAACTCCAATGGCAGGGCTACTACAAAACGAAAACGAAAACGAAAACGAGGAAACAAGTGTACGGAAGATGTGAAAGAGGAAGAGAGAGAAAAGAAATGAAGAAAAGAATGGTTCTCTTTTTCTTTTTCATGAAGTTCATGGATGGTTGAAAGCAATCGTAGACAGATAGATAGGTGGGTAGAAAAGAGTATGTACGATAGAAAACAAACTATCCTTAGTTTTGGAGAAAGCAGGTTCATTTTCGTGCTCAGTGGAGCAGACCATGTGGTTTCCTAGCCAAACTCCCTCACACCTTCCCCATTCTAGATTCTTCAGTCTCCGCTCTCCATTCTCCAGATTAACCTGACACAAGAGAATGAAAATGAAAGAGAATAGCAATTTCTCTCTGTATATTATTCCCTATCCTATCAATTCCTTTCTTCATTTCCCGCGCATATGTACAATGTACAAAGTACAACCTACACCCACACCCCACACACTTCTAAATCTGTAGATTCTAGTTAGTTCTGTATAATATAATATATAATATACCTACAAACTTATACCCTATAAATTATATACTACAGAGTCACCATCCACAATCCACAATAATCCATTCTCAATTCTCAACCACCTTTTGAAACCACCTCTTGATCATGTTTTTTATCTATAAAATCTAAAATCTATGCTGGACATGTAAAAGATAAAAGATGGCTCAAGAAAAGAATGAATGATAAAAAACCCCTTTTTGTAATTCCAATTGCAGATCCGCCGGTGGTGTCCGTGTCTCCAGGAAACGTGACTGTCAATGAAACCAATGATATTTTTCTATCTTGTGAAGTGGACGCGAATCCACCAGATTTAATTTCAGTGAGATGGTAAGTACACTCTATCCTAAATATCTATTCGAACCTCCATACTTCATACTTTAAGTTTTAAGTTATCTTTCTGTTGTGGAGACTCGACTTTGCTCTCCTTTTACTTTTAGTTTTCATTCATATGCTTAACTTCAAGCTTCAAGCTTCAAGGCTCAAGGTGATTTAAAGCAAAGATTGGTTTTGGCATTTTGTCATGACATTTCAAAGCAAATTAAAAGTATTTTTTTACTGTGACATTTTGAATCAACTTCCTTTAAAATCAATCAGTGAGTTGTATTATATATTATATTATGCCATTAAAGCGTGTTATTAGATTTGATCCATTTCAAATTCCAATTGAATTGAGCACTGTTCATTGTAAATGGAACTAAGAATTGAAATCAAAATTTCTAATTATACTTTAGTACAGCTAATTCCAATTACCACCTCTAAGTGAAATAAAACCAGTAAAAGCGTCTCATGCAATTCTATCACAGTCCAACAAAAGAAGCCAGTTAAATCAGGGAAAGTCACTTACAATTAGATACTTGGCCTTCTGTTACTAAATTCAATTTCAATTTTCCTCTTTTACAAGTATGAGCCAACTAAATTCTGAACATTGAATAGAATTGTAAATTGTAAAGCCAACTATATCTATCTATAGTAAAATCTAAAATCTAAGTACTTGTACAAAAGACTGATTCCTCGTTTGTCTTAAAGCAAGGCACTAACCGTGAAATTTCCCATTGCAATTTGAGTAGAATTTACTAGTGCCAGTGAGTAGCCATCAAAATCATTTCAAAAAGTGGCCTATCCTTTTTAAAAACATGATGAGCATTAAAAGTTTACATTATATATATATTTTTAGACGCAATACTACGATCTACGATAAAATACATTATTTAGTGTATAATATCACATACTGTACGCTTTATGTGTTGTTGAAAAAGAAAAGGAATACATTTGTATGATCCTTTAAATTCTAAACTGGAAAGTATGTACAATCTACAATATGAAATACAAAGCACAATACAAATGCATAAGGTGTAAAGATCATAAATAAATCAAGCAAAAACAAAAGAAACGGAAAGAAAGAAAGGAAGGAAGAAAGGAAACTTTTTACTTTTACTTTTATGTGGGAGTCTTGAGTCTGGAGGGTTCAGAGGAACACTGAAAACTGAAACCCGCTATTTAGACTTTCATACGTGTGACTCTGTGTGATTCACTCACTATTTCACTTACTCATTCCTTTCACACAAAACACAGAACACGGAGTTTCACGGAGCATAAATGTACATGCACAACTACACAAATGTATAACTATGGATTTCGGAGAAAGTGAAAGGGAAACTCAAACTCAGTTTATTTAAAGAGTACAAAGTATATCTCGCTCGCTTTCTTTCTGTTTTTGTATGTATATTTGTACGTGTATGGCGGACCTGAAACTTTTTAAATGTGAATTTACACTGCAAAGTTGAAAGCTGTACAATGTAAATTGTACAATGTATACTGTACACTGTACACAACAGAGCTTTCATGTGTATACATTTGGAAGGTTTTCATAGATTTCCCTGTGTGTGGAAGTCTGGCCTATTTAAAATCAACCAACTCCTTTATATTCCACACCCCTCACATTTTAACACACATATCTATTAATCTTAAACATGTACAATGTACAATGTACATTCTGCATTCTACATTGTTGTGTGGACAAACTTTTGTAGTGTAAAAATACATAGCCTTCATACTGTAGATTGTAGATTTTGGGTATAAGACAAAGGAAAACTGGGAGTGCGGCAAGTGTAAATGCAAATATGTAAATATGTAGAATGTAGACTCGTAGTGAAAATATCCAAAACATGTACAGAAGGGTTAAAGGCATTTTTCACCAGAAAAAATAGCTATTTTGAAAACGTTTCTTTTCATTCTTTCCCCACTGTCACTGTCCTGCACCATTATTGTGCACATATTATACCTCTGATGAGCTACATGTACAACGTACAATGTACTGTGGATTTCTAATTTTCTGTGCAACTTTTGATACTTGATACTTGATACACAAAAATTTTCAGTTAATTCAACTGAGCAGAGTTTTAATTTTTGTATTTTTTAAACTCATTCCTAGGCGTTCGTTGATCATAACTATGAAAAAGTATAAAAGTAAAATGATATAACATTGTGTTTCTCTGAAGAAGAGAAAATCTCAGATAAGATGAAAATCATGGTTTGCTTTTCACACGACAATGCCATGCAATTCAATGCAGTGCAATGGAACGTGAAACTTGGTATTCGCTCCCAATTTTATCTGTATGCTGTGGTGAAAACTGAGTAAACTGAAACTCTAGAAATATCTGTAGTGGATAGAGAAATAAAGTCCTTGTTTCTTCCTTTTATATGTTTTGAGTATATAAACATATTTCATCATTTAAGTGTGCATATTTATTATGTAGTGTATTTACGTATTTATGCTGCATGCTGCACGTGTAAAATGTAACGTTCAGAAAAAGAGAAGGAGAAAAAAGGTACTTTCGCCCCTGCATAGTTTACAGATGAAAATTCTTGTGTGTGTGAGAGAGAGAGTGAGAGAAGAAGCTGTGATGAAATAGATTACAGTTTTGTGGTTTTCACCCTTTCCTTTTGTAAATTATCCCGTTGTCCCATAATTCATTTTCTCCCACTCCCTTTGTCCTCCTCGTCCTCAGTCTGTCTCAGCGTCCTTGTCTTCAACCCTTTTGCTACATCATACCTTGTATTTTGTATTTGTACTTGTTCCCTCCTCACATTCTCTCTTTCTCTCTCTTTACAACTCTTACATTTTATACATTGTATTTTGATACAAGAAAAGAAGTTACTCTGGAAACACTGAAAACGGGGTACGTGGTAGATAAAAAATTAACAGGTTTGTGTTTCTGCAAATTTCAATTTTAATTTTTCCCGTCTCACACATCTTTTTCAACTGAAATTCACTCACTTCAGGCTACTTCCGCATCACGCAAACTTCAAAAAATTAGCAACGAGCAAAACCGGGGTAGGAAATAGAAAGAAGAAGTGGATATCAAGAAATGCAGTGTGCATTTAATGGGAATTTCAAACTTGAAACTTGAGACTTGAGAAATGTTGCACTGCATTTTACTTTCCTTTTGGTCAGTTGAAATTGTCCTCACGCACGCAATAGCAAAGAATGAAAAAGTGTAGAGAAACTAATTTTATTTTTGAATTGAAATTCTTAAAGTTGAGATCAAAGAAAAATTTTCCAAAGGACAATACTTTTGTATTGAATTTCCTCTGTAAAATGGCTAAAATTCAAAGTATTTTTTCTTTTTGGTTTCTCGTGTCTCGTGTATGGTGTCTGGTGTTTGGTTTCAAATGAAAGCCGGCCGGCGAGTCGGCATGGTCTTCCTTTTATACGGCTATGAATCTAAAACATTCACCACAGATCACAGATCAAACAGAAACGGAATGATTCAAACACATTTTGTGCATACAAAATACAAAAGATGTAAAGATGGCTGATTTAAAAGAAAATAAAAGAGAAGACAGGACAGGACAAGACAAGTGGGCATTCGGATCATTGGGAATGGAATTGAATCGAATGCTGAATGTCAAATGTTGAATGGGGGAATAAGAATTTATATTGACGGGGGGAACCAGGAATTTTTTCACAATTTCTCCTTGAGACTTGAGACGTTCTTTGGATGCATTCGGCATCCAGTCGTCCATCCAAATCGACATGGAAATCAAATGTACACTATTGGCTGCAAACTGCAGACTGCAGACTGCAGTCGGGTCGGGTCACATCATGAATTTTCTGCTCGAGATCCATATCTTCTGTACAATTTTGTATATGTGCAATAAGCATGACTTGTGCATTCTGGGGTCTGGAGTCTACAGTTTAGAGTCTAGAGCATCTCAAGTTATGACTTGAGGAGGAGGAAACTCGTCCTCGTCCTTCATGCAAGTATTTTTGTGCATCTTGCATTTGATTGAAAATGTCCAGTCATGTCTGTTTTGGTCTGGTCTGGTCTGGCCTGTCCATTACGTCAATGTCAATGGGATTTTGGTGCAGTAAAGTAAGTAAACGACGTGGCTCAAGTTGAGGCTTAAAATCCAATTTTTCAATAAGACTCCCTCAATATCTGTACATTGTACATTCTATATCCTTTATCCATCTATCTACATTACCGGATGGGTGGATGGTTGGCTCGCATTTTTTGTCTAGAATCTAGAATCTAGAATATGACTTGCCTTTCTTGATTTGAGGAGTGACGGAGTGATTCCCTTGCTCCTACTCTTGTTTCAGTCCAGGAAGAACTTTTATTGAGCTATTGTACTACACAAGACAATATGCTTCTATTCTTGCATATGTGTGCAAACTGTAATATGTAATACAGAAGGAGAATAGAGAATAGAGGAAAGGGAGAAGGGAGAAGGGCTATAAAGAAATTGAGAATGGAGAAAGGGGTGGAAATGGACCATTGAGCCATACGATTGACGATTGACGAGGGAAAAATCCAACATCCAGAATCCAACATCCAGCATCCGATCCAAAATCCAAATAGCCGCAATAGACATTTACTTGATGGCTCCAACTACCAACTCCCAACTACCTGCATATGTACAATGTAATGTATTATACAATCTTTATGTATTGATGGAGGTGGGAAACCTCGGTAGTGGACATTAGACAAAAGGTAGTAGACAGTAAAGAGTAGACGCTGGACACTGGACACGGAACACAGGATACTCTTCATTGGACATTTTAGGATCTCATGGGAAAGCTTTTCTCTTTTTTCTTTTTTTTTCTTCGCTCTCCGTTTGCGGTTTCCACTTTATCCTTTCCTTTGTATTCAGAACTCAGAGTGCAAAGACGGTGTACAGCAAACAGTGACATTTCCTTATGTTTCCTTGTTTTCCTCTGGTCATTTGTGCAGTTTTGTGTTTTGTCCATGTCTCCTGATCTAATCTCTCCCCTCAGCCCAGCCAGACCAAACCGAGGCCCAGCTTCGTCCAGGAAAAGAATCCAGGAAAATAATAGCATGTACAAAAGCACAATACGAATACGAATACGAATACGAATACGGATACGGATAGATTTATAGTTTGCAATGTACCATTTACAAACATGAGATAGCTTTGGATCTATCCATTCCATTTCATTCCATCCCATAGCAAACCACGCCGAGCAATGAAATGGAATGGAATGGCATGGCATGGGAAAAGTGTGTGTGTGTGTGTGTGTGTCTGTGGATCTCTCTCATCTCTCGGATTTCAAGTGCGTGGTGCACAAGGAGACACAAATGTGTACATGTAAGAAGAAGAGGATGAGGAAGAGGAAGAAGAAGAGACGCAGGACACACGTGTACATACAAAGATAGATAGGTGACTGCTTTATGGGGGTGTAATCTTCATACGATATGCTATGACTCGGGATGGGATGAAACAGGAAGAATCTAGGAGAAAGCAGATAGATGTTTGTGTGGGTGCGTGATGCGTGTATGCTGTATGTTGTGTATCCACATGTGTACATGTGTGCATGTGTGTGCTGTGTGTTGTATGTTGTATGTAAAGTTACTTGAAGGAGGACGGACGGAAGGAATGAATGCATTTTAGGTTGGGTGTAAACCTTAGCCCATCCATCACGAGTGACAGGGATCATCCTGAGAACTGATCACCCCGCTGTGACCCGCCGTCTCCGATCGATATCACATCATTCCTTCCCACATACACAACACACATACACTCTACATTATGCCTTATGCATACAGCATACAGCATACAGCATACAACACACCACTTTCCCATATAAACTCTGTCTTGGTATAATTTTACTTTCCCCTTTACTTTTCCTCGCCATTCCAAGCACATCTTACCTCTAAATGCAATCCAAGTATCCGCCGCTTTCTCCTTTTTATCCCATTTCTTTAATGCGTAACATAATATACGATTTATCTGTGGAATGTAGATGATGACGAAGGTGTAAAAATTTCAAGTTTTCAAGTATAAAAATTAGGCATGTAGATTGAGTTAGTAGTGAATATTCAGCGTGGAGTACTTATTATTTATACGATAAAGATTTTTGCTTCATTTTGTACTCTTTAAACCAAACAGCATATTGTAGGTTTGTAAAAGAAAGGTTCCAGTGAAAGTGGAGTACAATGGAGCCTTCACATAATATAATATGCTTGTTCTAAAAACCAAAAAGGTGTGTCATTTACTTTTCGTTACAAGTTAATGCATAAATCGAAACAGAGTGAATCTGTTTGCTGATTTATAAAGACAAATTGCCTCAGGACACTGAGGTGTCTACTTTGCAATTTGCAATGCTTCCGGTTGGTACTATCACTTACAAGTGAGGTGAATTACCTCACTAAACTACATCTATGTAGGTCATGTCATCAAGTGTCAAAATAGGAAATTCATTTTCAGCTCAAAAAACCATTTTCAAGTACTACAAAAAAAATTTAATGCAACTACGATAAAACTTTGCCTTGAGCCTTGAGCCTTGAGATTAACTTCTGTCAGTCTGTCTAATTTTGCACACTTTTAAATTTCCATTGCAAATTTGCACAACATATCAATATTAATGTTAATAAATATGTAACGTTGGAATCTTTTGATCTAAAATGATGACAGGTATCAAAATGGTAAACTGGTGGAAGTGAGTGGGAATCCAGAGCATTATGAAGGTGGAACTCCACAAGAGCCCTCATTAATTATTCGCAATTCCTCCCGAACGGACCTTGGTGAATATTCCTGTGTTGTGCAAAACTCCATCGGAGCTACTCAATCTGAAACCGTTTCCAGTGTCAACGTCCTTTGTAAGTTTTAAATTTCTCTTTGAATTTTGAATTTCAAAATTCCTTTTTATGTACATTTTGTTCATGTTTCCTCTGGGGTTTTATTAGCAGTTTTGTACTGAATTCTGTATTCTGCATTTTCTCTTTTTCATTTGATGAGTGAAAAATTATTTCCATATAACTTAAAATGTATTATATATTAAAGAACGATGCCCAGAGAAAATCCGTATCCGGATCCGAATTTACTTGTTTGATCTTCAAAATTAACAAACTGCAAATTTACATTTGCAATACTTTTGATTTTTCATGTCAAATGAAATGTACATTTAAAATTATGTATTCATCCAGAAATTCGGATTCGGATGCAGATTTGAAATTCAGAGTGACTCTCATAATTCATAATGATGATGGACATGTGTAAATCTAGATGTAATTTATAAATGAATGAATGAATGTAGACAAGCCTCAAGTTCGACTGACGATGGATCCAGCATATCCGGTGAAAGAGCAGGATCAAAGGAACGTCACCTTATTCTGTGAAGTGGAGGCGGGGAATCCTCCAACGCTGGAAGCAGTCCGATGGTACCTCGATGGAGAATTACTCAAAGAACTTCCCGAGTGCTTCAATGCCACCAACATGTCCAATCAAAACATGAGTGACCTTTGTGATGACATTGATCCCTCCAAATTACTCCTCGAGAGTGTTGAACGAACTTTTCAAGGAAATTACACGTGCAGAGGGAAAAATGCTCACAGTAAGAAAAAAAGATAAAAATCCTTCTCTTTTTTCATCCATCAATTTTCCCATTTTTCTTTGTATCAAAAATGAAAATACTCGTACTATAAAGTTGTTTTTACTTTTTATTGTAATTTTAATAGGTTGGGGTGATCCATCACCAAATACAGAACTTCATGTTCACTGTAAGTACATTATTTATTATTTATACAAAGTACTGTTACCAAAAGAAGTTTTGCAATTGTGCTAAAATGTGGTACTATTTGAATTATTGAGTAATCAGTAAAAAAAATCATATTGTACAAATTATGCTTTGAACTTTAACTATTTTAGATCCACCTGGTCCAGCTCGACTTGAATTCGATCCATTAATAGTAGTTAAGGGACAAGCCTTGAATATGCGATGTATTGTGGATGAAGAGGGTCGACCGGCAGCCAAGACGTATCGTTGGATGAGAGGAAATCATGTTCAACCTGAAGTGCACGCATCTAATTTAACCATTTATCCCGTTTCACTTGAAACCCGTTCAAATTTCAGTTGCGAAGGTAACCTTTCCTTTTATTTGTACACTAGTATTTCCTATTTATTATGTACAATCAATCATCAGCAATATAACTATTTGTATATTTACATAATGGTGTATAATGGGGTTTCTTACATGTTTTTTCCTGTTTTTTTCTGGACTTTATGTACAGCTTTAAATCCTGCTGGTAAGGGTCAAGCTGCGACAATAACGATGGAAGTATTTGGTAAGCCTCCTTTTTATTATCGTATTACGTATTACACTATCCGTATTTTTATGGTCCAATGCTCATGAGACCCTCATCGGATTACTCTTTCTCTATGTACGACTCTAAGAGGGCTGTAGGGATAAAAGTATGTGATGTATGTGCAGAGTTGATTCGAGTTGAGGGTTTGGTTTTGTGTAGTAAAATTCCCTGTTCCAGTGTTTTCCACTGTTCCACTATGCCAGGCTTAGACCGTAGAGGAAACCAAACAAGAAACAAAAACCTTAAGCCTGTAACTTGCCCAAACCACCACGAAGGACAAACTGAATTATCCAATCCAATCCAATTCAAGCTTTGGGTGATGACAATCATGATTATCATCATCATCATCATCATCTTTAGCATTATTTTACTGTGTTATATTATGGATTATGGTCTATCCATTTCTCCAGGAATTTCACGCATCTGCTTTCTCCTTTTTCTTCCTCTTTTATCTTTTATGTAAAGGACTTCAGCTTCTTAGGATCATGATTAAGATTAGAATTTTATCCCTTTACATTTATATTTTACACAAGTATTTTAATATAAATCAACCACGATACTTTATGTAGTTGTGAAAGTGAATCATCTTAGGCTCAAGAAGCGTGGTAAAGTCTACAACTAACAAATACCTATGCCGATACCGATATTTGAAAAATTATCCTGTACACTTTCGTCTTTAGTCTTTATAGTTCAGTCTTATCAACTTTTCCTTCTCTTGACATATGTCACTTTAGATTTGTCCACAATAAGCTTTTAGACAAAACCCCAAGCTGATGTTAATCATAAAAAAATGTGAGTAGGAATATACTTGAAACTTGAAGGAATTATCGTAAATGAGGATCCTCGCCAATTTTGTTATGCTTGTAACCTATTTTGACCAACGCTGGACTTTTTTATGAGGAAAATTATAAAAGTATCGATAGCAATATTTGATAATATGTAATAGCACATCAAAAACAAACATTTAGTTGTACAGAAAAATTGTTAAAAGAATTTTTAAAGTTTTCATATTTTGGATTTGTCTTTAGAATTACAAACGTCCAAATGTGATGGTTATTTTCCATTTAATTTTACTTTACTGACAAATGTTTTTGAATCATTCAAATATTTGAATTTGAATATTTGTCTTTGTATCTTTTTGTGTGCTGTGGGCAGTTGAATTCCCCAAGGAGTTTATATGAATATGGTTTTACACGGATACTCATTGTATCAATGGTTTATGCATGAGATGAAATGAAAGTGATGAATTTCATGCCCATGTTTGTGTGTGTGTGTGTGTGTGTGTGTGTGTGTGTGTGTGTGTGTGTGTGTGTGT
>JABASP010003007.1:0-16322 GCA_019776565.1 Sminthurinus signatus | reverse complement strand
TTACATCTTCCACAGATCCATCAGTTACATCTTCTACTGACCCATCAGTTACATCTTCTACTGACCCATCAGTTACATCTTCTACAGATCCATCAGTTACATGTGCACCAGTTACCGCAGAACTATGTACAACAATTATGGCATCAACTACAACTGGTATACATAAATTAAAAATTGAAAATGTTTTACACCTTCATTCTGGTATAATATTAAGTATACATAATATATAAGTATACCATTCACATTGGGATTAGAGTTTAGAACCCTTAAAAGTATCATAGAATTTTACTCACATATATGTATGTCAATAAGTAGTACATGTCCCAATGTTAGAAGTAGTATCATTTTAATTTGCTCCACCTATACATGTATATTTACAAGAAAAACTTACCTTTAAATCCTTTAATTGCCAATTAGTTAGTTTGACGTCCTTGTTAATAACAATTCTCCTTTTAGAATCGTCTTGTGTTTGTGAAACGACAGCAACGAATCCTGGAGTAACTGAAACGACGGATCCATCAAATACTGATCATACATCATTTTCTTCTTCTTCTTCTACTCCATTCCCAGATTTTACACCATGTCCGACGGATGTTACAACTACCGAGTGTCCATTAACTTGTCCAACATCTCCTAGCCCAGGTGATTGTTCAACAACAACACCACAAGATTGTCCAGTAACTACTTGCCCAGATCCAGGATTCTCTACTTGCACCCCTTGTCCAATTGACTGTCCAACAACAACACCACAAGATTGTCCAACGACTACTTGTCCAACTCCAGAATTCTCTACTTGTGCCCCTTGTCCAGCAACAGGAAAACCTGATCCAGATCCTGTACCAACAACTGAAGAAACGCCATGTAAATTTGTCATTGATTTTAAACGTTATGATTTTCATTTATATGTGTACACACACATGTTAATTTATTTTATTATGTGTTTTATGCTTATAAGAAAAGAAAACTAAAATTATGGCTTTACAAAACAAACTATCTTTTTTTAGGTCCAGACTGTAGTACTGCTGGTTTAATTGCTGGTATTGCAGTCACTGCAACGTTAGCTGCTGTGTCATCAGGAATAACTGCATATCTTGTATACAAACTATTAAGACAAACTCGTTCAATTTTAAATGATATGGAACCTGTAGATTATTCTCCATCTTCAACAAAAGGTAAATAATAATGATTAAAGAAAATGTGCGCAAGTAATATATATAATTTATTATAGACACAAGTATACTAATAGTGATTGAAATATTTAAATTGATTACTTATTGTCTCTATTTTATTTAATATATATTATATATATATAGTAGATCCTGAAGTGGGTGTTAAACCAACAAGTATGTACTTACATCTTATATCCTGCTTTACTATCATAATAATATTGAACATTATACATTAAAAATAATGTAGTGGTAAATAATGATTCATTATTATTATTATTAGTTGAATTTCATTTTGGAAGTTGACAGGATATTCTTTGTTCTACAGGTACACAATACGTTTCTACTGAAAATTTGGGTAGTAGTATTCCATATTCCAGGCCATATTCTAACAGTATCACTGCAGGAGGTGATAACTTTGTGAAAATTGATGCTGATGGTGGTGCTATAAATACAAATGTATCTCAGCCTTCTACTTCCGTCCCTAGCAATTCTTCTGATCTTACTCCAAAAAATATTTATAATTCTACACCTGCAGAAATCAAAGCCATGTATGCTAAAGAACCTGAATTACAACCTAAATATGGTACTATTACAATTTTGATTCATAAAAAAATAAAATATATTATAAAGTATAATGAGGTGCATTCCTATAATATCTATTTATGTAGTATAAATTTCATGTAAAAATAATAATAATAATAATATGCAATAGTTAAATACTAGTTATAAGATAAATGCTATATTATGAAATAATCAATTTCAATTATTATATTTAAAATATTTCAAGCTCGCCCAATATCGGAGCCTGACAGTATTTCGCGTTTACCATCAGGTATGTATATATAACTGTAAAGAATAGTTTATGAAGAAAAAAAATATGAAGAGTTTTAATCAAGAAGTTTTTTATATAAAATTTCATACTCATAATTTACAATTATCGTGATAATTGTAAGAAAGTTTTAGTTTATTTTTCTTTTCTTTGTCGTTTAAAAGTTTTCGTTAGGATTTCTTTCCTTTTATATAGAACTGAATTATGAATAATATATATTTTATAACAGTACAATATAATAATATGTCTGCTTTTACATCTTTCATCAAAATAAGAATTATTATGAAATATCAAGTATATACTTATATACATAATATATTATAACAATATTGTTTATTATTATCCATATATATATATTCACCATTACGTCTAGTATATGTGTTTTGTGTAGATACAATGTACTGAAATATTATTTTGTTTCTTTGTAAGCAAATATAAAATATTACAATATATTATAGTACCTCTTCATTTCAAAACATCATCGAATGTTATACACTTCAAGTTTGGTTTTAGAAAAGACATAATTATATATTTACCAGTAAATTAGGTACGCTATGTTTGAGTACCTATATACGACTAAATTAAATGAAGATACATTTTTTATACAAAATTTTAAAATCAGTTAGAATACATACAAACAGAATACAGAAGTATAGTATACACTTTTAGAAATATTATTATATTTTAATGATAACAATAAAGATCAACAATACCAGAAAACAATTCTAATATTATAATATTACTGACACTATTATGAATCGGTAGGAGATATTATAAAGAAAAAGAACTCATGGTTTTGGTCATGGACATATATTATATCATAATATATAATATTCATTTATACCCCATACGATATAATATATCATGGTAATACAAGGACAAAAACAACTACTTATAGAATTAATTTGTTTGGTTTGAATTTAATATAGTATCATAATTTTTTATACTAGTACAAATTGACAGAACAAGATTGGAATCAATTTAAATATTTATCATAATTTTTTAAGAAACCTTTATAATTGTATTTTATTATTAGCATTACTCCCCAATAACATAAAGTGTCTTCATTTTCAAAACAAAGGAATCAAGTGAAAATAAGTTAACATTTAAAATTTTAAAACTTGATTTAAATATATTCCATTAAAAAACCAATACGTCGTTTTGAAAACAGTAAGACAAGAAACAGCAGTTATAATTGATTTAAAGACAAGAAATTTTAAAGATTTTTAAAACACTACACATTTTTTATGTGTTTTATACATTAAGTAACTCATAATTATTACATAATAATAACAATACTTCTTCTTTTTTAAAAAAATCAACATGAACACAAAATTATTTAATTTTTCTTTTATCGTAACAAAAACAAATTATCTACTACTATAATTTTATTATTTATGTACATTTTTTAGGTAACCCTCTATCAGAGCCAGACCCGGATTACAAATTAGTCACTTTTGGGGATGTGAAAGTTGACGTCATTGAAGACGTAGGAGAAGAAGAAGAAGAAGACGACGAAGGAGATGAAGAAAGAAGTACAGAAAAAGACGATGATGAGGAAGATTTACATCAAAATAATACAAATATCTAATTAATAATATATATGTAATATGTTGTATTACAGAAATTATAAAATAACAATACGTGTGTACATAATGTATCATAATAATATTATATATCTTCATAATTTGAAACAATAAAAACTGACATATCATTTATACAATGTAAAAATGTAGGAAAACTACATTTTAATATTGTTATTTTATATAAAAAAAAATCATTCATACATACAATGATAGTCATATTTATGTATATGCATATATATAGATCATTAATATCACTCACACTCAAAAGGTGTGAAACATTTTATTCAACATCCTAATAATATTTTTTTGTATTATACTGTAGAAGAAAATTTCAAAAAGAAAATAGATATGGAATACCTATTATACATAAATTTATATAGGGTACTAATCTTTTTTTTTCTCTAGCGTACAGAAAGAGTGGCGAAGGTATATTATAATATATAATGGATAATAATTAATAATCATACTATCATAATAATATTATATATATATATATATATTGAAATACTCACTGGATATATAATATAATATTCGCTTTTACACATTTAATGTTATCATTGATAAACAAAATATTTGTCGGAAATATAGTTTTTTTACTATTATTATACCTGTAAAACAGACTGTATATATATTAGCACAGTCTTTTTGAAACTGAAAACTAAAAGTATATTATTACATAGTAAGTAATAAAGTTTTACATGTTATTATACATCCATAATAGCTTTTAGCATTCGTAATGACGTCCAAGTCATAATAATATTTTTCATTTTATAAGTTTGTATATATAATATACTACTACATCCTTATGTACGTGTGACAGTATATTATTTTCTTTTGTACTTAGCTAGTACATTATGGTCCTTAAAATATTATACATTATATAGGTGTACATGAGGTATAATACACATCAATAACAATAATAAGGAAATATAAAAGGATAATAATAATAGTAATATATTATTATCATTATTATAACTTTTTGTATTCTTCGAAAATCGTAAAATATATTTTATAATAATATTATTATGCCTAATATATATAATTTTTTTTTTTAAAAAACCCATTAGTATTACTATATACTAATATGCTATGTAATTAATGATACTTTTCTCTTATTTTTAGTAGTAGTTGACGATTTAGTAGTAGTATTATTATTATCAGAATCCTTTTTACTACTACTACTATTAGAACTAGTACCACCACTATTACTACTTGAAGAAACTATTGTAGATGAAGTTGGTATTGAGGTGTGATGTGAAATATGATGTGATGTATTGTTACTACTACTACTAGTACTTACTGAATTTTTGTTAGTATCCACAACCACCATACTTTTGATTGCAGTAGAGAATAAACGACTGGCTGCTGTTGCTCTTTTTTGGGTTAATTTCTTACGTAGATCTTCTTGATGGTCTCCAGAACCTTTACTCTCCTTATTACTTCCACCACCATTACCATCACTAGTATTTTTATTATCATTTTGAAGCTCAGACTCTAGTCTAGATTTTTTATTTCTTGATGTCACACTATTACTTACACTACTACTACTCACTAATGAAGATTTTTCACTTCGAATAGTTTCTTTATTTTGTTGTAATTTATCACCACCACTACCACTAGTTTTAGCTTTGTTATTATCTTCTTTATCTACATTAAGATTAAGACGAATTTTTTTAATTGTAGTCACATCAATTGGATTATTTTGTTGAAATTTGGCACGACGAGATTGTAAAACTTTGTCATCAACATCTTTAGGAGGTGACGATGAAGAAGGATGATCTATTGACTGAGGTGATGAAGGTCTAGCTCTTCTTTTAGTAGTAGTAGTATTATTATTATAAGGTGAAACACTTCTTTTTCTAACTTTTCCACGTAATTTTGACTTACTACTACTACTACTGGTACCTTGATTACTTTGACTTATTAATTGACTCGAGGTAGTTGTGGTGAATTGAGATTGTGATGGTGGTGAAGGGGATGAAGAAGGTGATAATGATTGACGTGGGGAGGGATCATGACGGGATGAAGAAGATTTTTGAATATCTGAAATTTCTCTTCTATTTGTAGAATAAGATGAACTTTGTTGGTGGTGTAGATTTGATCTTGAGCTTGAAAAATTCATACTTGTTCCAGGTGGTGATGTATCTCTTCGTAATGGTGAAATATCACGACGTGTAGATGATCTATCTCTTCCAGAATTAAATGGAGATTTAGATCTTGGTGATCTTTCACGATGACTATTATGACTTGAGGAATAATTATTATCTCGTCTATCTCGTACTCTATCCCTTAGTCTAGATGATGGACTAATATCTCGACGATTTTTATGAATATTTCTAGATGGTGAAATTCCTCTTCTAGATGAATCATGTCTAAATTTTGGTGATATTTCACGTCTTCGTAATGGAGGAGACATATCTCTGTCTCGACGATAATTTGAACTTGTTCTACTACTACTATGATTAATATTATTATTATTATTATTAGGAGAATTGTCACGTCTGGAATTAAATACTGTACTTCTATTTAATGGAGATTTATCTCTTCTTGATAAATTTCTAAAAGGTGATCTAGATAAATCACGATCACGTCGATTAGACGTTCTTAAAGAAGGGGATCTATCACGATTTAATGGTCTTGAAGGAGATAAATCACGGCGATCTCTTCTATTGGAACGTGAAGATGATCGATTATCCCGCCAACCTGATCTATCTCTATTTATATCTCTACTTCTTAATGAAGGGGATTTTTCATGATAAGAAATTTCTCTTTTTGGGGACATTTGACTGGAATCTTGTTTCTCTTTTTTGGGTGTATTTGATGATGACATTAAAGATTTTCTATTAATTACATTTGTCACTTTTCCTTTATTTTTATCTTCTTCTCCCAAAGAATTTATGACTGTACAAAAAAAAAAATTAAATAAAAGAAAATAAGAATTTTTAGAATCATAAAATATATATACATAAAAAAAACATGAATTCTTTTACTTTTTATATATGAAAAAGAAAATGTATTAATGTTGTACATTTTATTTGGTTTAAACTTTAAAATAGTAATGATAATACTCACCTTCATAAAATGAATCATTACTAGCAAAACTCAAGGCATCTTCGTCATCATCATCTTCATTCTGTTGTTGTTGTGTTTCTTCTATTTGTTCCTCTTCATCTTGTTCTTGTGTTTCTTCTTCTTGTTCAGACTCTACATTTTCATTCTTTTCTAATTTTTCATTACTACTTGATATAGTTTCTCCATTAATTTCTTCTTGTTCTTTATCTCCACTAGTAGTTGAATTATTATCCTCATCTTCTTCTTCATCATCATCATCTATAACTTCCTCTATAATTTCATCTACATCATCATCATCAACGTCTTCTCCTTCTACATAATATATTTTTGTTGGAAAAATACAAAGATACATAATATATATATATTTGTATACATTGTTAAATATTTGAAATTTTTTCATATTTCCTTATATAATATACATACTCATGTTTTAGTCAAGTTTTTTTTGTTTTGAACATGTAAAAAGTAAATAAATATCTCTCACCAATAATAACAAATTCTTCTCTATTCCCTTCATCATCCTCCTCCTCATCTTCATCTTTACTCTGTACTTCCTCTCTTTCTGAATCATCAGGGCTTGCCTGATTATATTCTTGTGAATCTTCTACAGGAATAATAGATATCAAGTTTTTGTTGGCTGTGGGTCGATGAAATAACTGTTTGAATAAAAAAAAACATGTCCATCACTTTATATTTTTTTTGCTAAATATTTATAATTTATAATGCATGAATATTACACTATTTTATCAAAATATATATAATCCAAAAAAACATAGAATACGTTATTATTTATTTTAATACCAAATAACAAATTCATTTAATTAAAATGTCCTTTTTTATTTATACTGTCATGTGTAAAAACAAAAAAAAACCATGTGCATGTGCACTTTCACATTTTAAACTATATTATTTATATTATTTCTACCACATACCACATTAAAAAGACATTGGATTGCATTTTACTTTACAAATCAATATGATAGCTTAAATGCTGTCCATTTTATAATTGTTTTATGATCCTAACCAATAAACATGTTACATTAAAATAAATAAATAGATATAAATAAATAAAGGTTCAAGAACGTAAATTGCGCTTTTGATAGAAAGTTTTTTGCTTACCGTATTTGAATTACATGATCGATTAGATGATTTATTTTTCAACAATGAGGCTAACGCAGCGGCCCTTAAACTATCAATCTCGTCGTCCATTTCCCCTGGATTTCCAATAATTATAATTAGAGAATATAATTTTGATCAACAGTAACTTGCAATTAAATTAAATCCATTAGTAAAAGTCCACTAACTGGGATTTCGGCTTTTAAAAGACCCGCTTACATATGTACATATGTATATAAAAGTAATATCAACTGCTACGTAAAAAAACAGATGTACAACTGGAAAAGACTAAAAAAATATATTATATAGTTAATTTTGAAGTACTAAATGTGACTCTCTCTTCACTCTTCACCATTAAAACTCCATTACTATATCGACAAACACGAATACCAATATAACTCTAATATTTAAATGAATGTATATGTTATTATATATGTATATATGCTTCCTTATACACACAGCAAACTATGCAGATAATGAAAGTATCCTTGGGTTTTGTAGTTTTCATATAATGATTAACTATAACTATTCTTCAACTATTCATGATTAAAATGTATCTATACATTCATTTCCAAGTGTTGAAGAATGGAGAATGGTTTTTTTCTCCTTCATAAAAGTTGAATTGGAAGAAAAAGTAGCTAAAAAAAACTATGCATATATAAGAAACGAGACATGTCGTTTTTATACTGAAAGGGATGAAAAATGAACAAAGACCATTTGGATTTCATATTTTATAACGATGATATACTATACTTAATATATATATACTTTTATTATAACATCCAGCATTTTATTCCATCATACTATTTTACGTTTTATTATTTTAATCAGTATAGTCTCAACAAATAGACAAAAAAAACAGTTTTTACGTACATATTTATGTATAGGTAATTTCTATATTTGCGTGTACACATATATTCATAATAATATTATAATATTTCGTTTAAAATTTCACACTTTTTACATGTTGCATTTTTTCATCATCACAAACCACACATATGTATCACGTCATGTACTTATTATATTGTAATCATACTCTACATATATTATTATGTAAAAAGCGGAATGTATAGTGTTTTATTTAGATTACAATAAATTTTAATCACTGTATATTACATGCCATTCTATATTATCCTGTAATATACATACATCAGTTATCCATATATTCATACAAAGATTATAATAAAATGTATATAATTATAAACACGTCGAAAGCTTGTAATACACAACCATAGAACATATAATCTACACAACATATTTTATCGTCCATATTACAAATTCGCCCATGTTCTTCCATTTTCTGCTTTGTACAATGTCTAAAGCATTGTACCAAGCAGAAAATAGAAGAACATGGGCGAAATTCATTGATCCATATGTGTCAACTTTTATATTATAATATGTTTACAATAACATGTTCTTAAAGTAAAAAGTGTATTTAATAAGTCTGATTGAGTTAAAAACGAATTCCAGATTCGAGAATTAAAAAACACCCCTCTCTCTCTTTGTCTCAAGAATTGACTGATTAACGAAAAGTTTTCGTCGAAAACTCTTTTCTTTTCTCAACAATGTGATACATAATATATATTATCTCTTTTATCTCACTTCAATTGAATTACATATTATTGTAGTTCATTATAGAAAATTTCCGACATTATATAGTCTCTATTTTATGTATATATTGTCCATCCATCGAATCAAAGTAGGTAGATATTAGGTATATATATAGCTGTGTGAAATTTTGGTAGCTCCAGCTAACTTTTGGCATGTACCATGTACTACCCGGTAAAACAGTCCCGAATTTTTGATCATGCTTATAATTATTAATTACGTATATATAGATACATAATATATTATGTCATATGGCTGCAAATCTTTTGAGGTCTCTCAGAGAATTTCTTATGCATGTCAAAAGGGTATACTGACACCGTTAGAAAAAGTTCACACAGTTACTTTGATTCTGGATGGACAGTATAGTAGAATTGACAATGTATTTTTTTTGTAGAGTGTATAGAGTGTGCGTGTATATTTCGAGACGTATAATATATAGTATATAGTATAGAGCACACATGTACATTATGTATAAATGGATTTTTGAAATAGAATGTAAATAAGCATAGATTATAATTATTACTAAAATACTATGCATAACTTTTGTTATTAATTCACAAAAATAAAAACAAAAACAAAAAATAAATTGACGATGAAAATAACGTAACATGTTATATATATATATGCGTTTATATATTTCCCAACGCTCCTTTTGACATTTGACATTATCTAACAAATTGCAAACATCGTGTACATGTAAACGTGTTTTTTATATTTTTATAGATAAGCATGTGTAAAGACGCATTTGTATGTGGTACATACTATGTATATATGTACACATGCACGTATAATTCCGTTCCGGTAGCCACATATATGCTTTTTATACATAATATTATATAACACATGTAATATATAATAATAATAACAATACTTAGAACTACAAATGCCTTTTCTTTTTTTGCAGAAAAGAAAAAGGACTTTTAAAATTTAATTTGGATTATTTTGGGAAATCATTTCTTCCCATTTGCTAATCAACGCACTGCGTCTGCGTTTTTCAGTTCCAACTCGAGGACTTTGTTCTTGGTGTTGTGGTCTTCGAAGGATGGGTGCATCTTGGGTTTTTTGATGCTCCTCTTCATCATCTAGATTCAAATTGCTCAAATTTGGTGTTGATTTCCATTGTGATTGACGAGTTTTCTTTAATTCTAAGAAAATAGAAATTATTAAAAAAAAGGAATGATAAAGCACATTATTTAGAAAATTTCCACTCATGAGAATACATATTACATAAATATAAATATATAGTACTTATACACAGATAATAATAAAATATACAAGTATACCTTCTTCTCTCTGAACCATTTCCAAAAGCTCATCTTTGATTCTTTTTTCTGTCGGTACATAATTCTTTCTAATCTTTTCTGTTGGTTCAGCCTCATCTTGATTTCCTTCATCAGTAACTGCTAATGGATTTGGTGTCGTTTTTTGTGGGGTGTCATCAAATTCAAAATTTGCATTGTTGTTATTGTTGGGGGAAACACCACCGTTATTACTATTATTATTACTACTATAATTGTCAGCACTTTTACTTGACCAAACTGGAGGCATTGATTTGAAATTTAATTTGGTCATGCTCGAGTACATGATGTAACGTTCAAGGGAATTGAAATTCTTTCCAATTTTAAAACTGTTGTAAGATTGCTGTTGTAATTTTAATTTTGCATTATCAACTGGATGTGTTGATGGATTTGGATTTGAATTTGTGTTTGTATTGTTGATGACATTGCTACTAGCATCATTATTAAAATTATTATTATTAGTATTACTATTATGATTAGTTGACCCAGATTTCTCAACCTGTGTAATTTTCTTTTCTAATTGTGGTTCTTCTTTTTGAATTTGATTTGTTGTTGTTGTTGTTGTTGTTGCTGTTACTGCTACTGTTCGTTTCTCTGGTTCTTCTGATGGTCTCTTCTCAGCTTCTAATTGAAGAGTTTTCTGTGTTACAGTTTTTTCTGGTTCTTGTTGCTTTGACTCATTTAACTCTTGTACTTGGGACGGTGCAAGAGTGGATGAGGATGAAACTGTTTCAAGTGACAGTGTTTTTACCCTCCCTTGTTCTTTTAATTCTCTTTCACGCTTGAGATTGTCTTCAATCTCTTTCTTCAGTCGGCTTGTTGCAAGCAAGTAACTAATGTCTGACTTTGTGGACTTGGCTGGTAATTGTGATTGTTCTTGCAATGTCAATTTTTCCTCTAATGTTTCTTTCAGTTGTTGTTGTTTCTCAGAGCTATATTTCATATAGGAAAATGAGAAGAAAATAAATTTAAGACTAAAAAAATCTACACATTCACAATATGTTTATCCTACATTAAACTTTTTACTTGGGGCATTACATAATTTTATGATACATGAAATAATACTAACTTATTAGAGCATATAATAAAATCCAGTTTTGTCATTTTTCTGCATATAATATAAAGGCTCACCTTTGTTCTACTTCTTTCTCGTCGGAGGGTTCCTCAAATGGTTTGACTTTGACGGAAAATGGTTTATTAAAAGCAATGTAATGTGTTACATGATTCTCAATTTTCCCGGGTTGTCGATAACCCACACTCACATTTGGAACGACTCGACTGTTACCAATGAATTTCGGTTGTTGCTGTGGTTGTGGTTGTGGCTGGCTTCCTAATTTGGGTAAACCCATGTAATCCGTTCCATATGGGTTACTGATGGTCCTTTTCAAACTTTGATTTGGATTTTGATGATTATTTTGAGTACTGGATGTTGTCCGGGAAGAAGCTGGAGAAGGAGAAGAGAAAGGTCCATCAAAAGAAGTTTCATTCTCCTCCCCATCATTATCCAGGACATCCTCTTCACCATCATTGACATCAACCTCATCATCATCATCATGGTCTGGATCCGGTGGCAAATGACTTTCTTGACTTTGATGTCCACTGTCAATCAAAGTTGGACTCTCTGCCATGAGTTGACCATACGGACTTGATCCATTTGAAGCCATGTCAAAGGAATCAAATTCAATCGGCTCACTCGTCTCGGATGCGGAGGAATTAGGAAGCCCTTCATCGTGTAGGAGCTCCAAATTCCTTAAATAATCCTCACGAATCTCCTCATTCATCTTGTCAATGATCGTTTGTGGAGACTGTAAAAAAAGAAGAAGAAACATGGGACATCAAAGATAAAAGTAAAAAATAAAAAAGAGATGAAACTGTGTTGAATGTTGAATCAGCACCAAAAATATTAGGTTTTACAATTTGAAATTTACAAGGTTGCAGCTCATAAACATTGAAAAAAGAAGACGACAGAGAATTACTTCATCCATAATAATAATAATAATATTGTAGCTTTTCTACCATCTACATCTACTACTTAATATTGAGCGCAGTGCACATAACACGTGCATGTAAAATTGGACACGTAATCAACACAAATCTGGTACTTGCTAATTTTTCATCATGTCTTGTAAAAAAAATAAATATAATAAGTATACTTATGTGGAAACAATAAAAAAAATGTATCATTTTTCTTACCGCTACGCCAAAGTTGCTCCTCGCAAATTGAGACACTGCATTTGACTCCCTCATTTTGTTCTCCCAGTAATTCTTGATTGCTGGCTTATTCTCGATAATTGACTCCTCGTCTATAAACTCGTCTAATTGGAACAAATCAAATATAAAAGATTATTTTAGAATTCATGTAGAAAGGTACATCACTATATTCACTATACACACTATGCATTTTCTGTATCACTTAATTCTTGATTGATATCACACAACACACAACTTGTATACATATTCATAATACTAATATACAAAACGTAACAAAATATTCAAGGCGAGAAAAAAAATTCCCAACGGTTAATCTGGCTTTTTTTGTTTATTCCACACCTATAATCATCACTCTAAATCTGAAATCCCATTTTACAGTGCCTTCATGTATGTATTATGTATGTGTAGTATTTATAATGGATCTATTTTTTGTCCATAAATGAACATAAGATGCATGTATGGATGAATATGAATATTCGTCATTTTATATTGTACAAGAGTCACGTGTACATACATAGTAGATAGTAAAAATGAGTTAACAAAAATGCACAAGGCTTATACTTACATATGTATAAATAATAAATATGTAAAAGTAAACTACGACACATGTTTAATGTACATAGTTCTGTGACCTGTAATGCGTTTTGCAGAATTTATTTTGCATGAAAAAATAGGAGAATGTAAAGAAACCTTATGAACTATAAACTAAATAATACAAGTATCAGAAATCACAAGTTGGCCGTCCTCTTTGATGTTTATTATGCCTACAAAATTAAACCTCAAAATAAACCCTTTGTGACAAACTTACAATTTGCAATTTGCAATACATACGCATATATGTATGCATATCTAGAATCTAGAATCCAGATACAAAAGTGCACTTAATTCAGTCAAAGCCCTACAAAAACCTGTGAACTATAGAAATATGCCTGAATCCTGAATACTTTTGTGAGTACGTGTTATACGTTATACGTAAATATTCTCTCGACGTGAATGGATATGAAAGATGTTGGAGTCGGAAGTAGGGAGTAAATAAGAAAGAAAAGAAATTCAATCCATTACAAAGTACAAATCTTTTCACGTTTCACACCTTCCATCTTAAACTTGATTAAAAAATATTATGAAAACTCTAAAGTCTAGAGTTTAAAACTCCATCATTTCATCAAGACTCAGGACTCAAGACTCTAGACGCAAAAGACCGAGTACCTTTTCAATTTTACAATGTTAATTCAATTATCCTCATGTGACATATATTAAACTTAAAATGAAAAATGGAATTTCTTGCTTGCTAAAAAAGGTTTCATGGCTCACATCCCACATCACATCACACCACACCACACACACACATAAAAGTGCCGTCATCCTTTTCGTTTTTCGTTTTACATTATAATAGCCGAAAAGTCTCCATGCTCCATCATCACGTAAACTACAAATTTCTTTATTGTACTTTTTCTACTGCTAGCTGCTAATGTAGTTTGTAAAAAGGCACGTGAAAATTTTCTTGGGATTTTTTCCAAGTACACTGAACAAAATACTGCCAATCTTAAGTCACCATTCACCATTACACATTATATGTGTACAACGTATTATAATATGTAGAATACAAAACACACAAAGTTGTATAGAATACAAGTTTTTTACACCTTTTTCAGTGCAAAAAAATAATTATGATTTTTCATTTTTCTCGCTATCATTAGACATACATGTACAATGTACAATGTACAACCAGTGTACAGGGTATTGGTGATTTTGATAAGTGATTTTATACACTTGGTCAAGGTCTCTAAACTGTAAACTATGATATTTTTTTGACGAGACAAAAAAGTGATTATTTGGAAAAAAGGAGAGACAGAGAGAAATAGAATATTATCTACAATTTACAAATCTATGTCGATGAAACTTTCATTTAATGTACATGAAATGTCCTAATTATTGATTTACTATCATAAACCATACAGCATACACCACACAACATCGCCATCGTCATCGTCATCCACAAAATTCGACTACTGATTGATAAATACTGACAATTTACTAGTAGTACTAGTGTGAATACGAATAAGAACAAAATGGCCAAAAGACAAGAGACAAGACACACACCGCAAACGATGTTGGTAAAAGAAACTGAGTGGAATAATGAAACTCGCAAGTACTCTCGGTAGTCGGTAGTGTTACTTTTTGCAACTTTGTATACTCTGTCTCATGTGTGTCTTACAGCTTTCAGCATGATATTTTTTCAAAGTGAAAATTTCAAGTAAATATTGACAAAAACTCTTGTAAGAACAAAACCAAAGTACACATTGAATTACCGTCACTGTAGGCTGTGTACAGAGTACAGTGTACTGTGTAGAGTGTAGACAATAAAGAGTAAAGAGCCCGATACATTTTTTATGAGTGTGAACCACAATAGGCTATCGTCATTAAATAAATAATAACAAAAGTAAAAAGTATACTCGCATATATGCATTATTTTGTCAATATTTGACTAGCATAGGTGCAAAAATACACACAACCAACCACGTACCTAATACATGCACATTTGCACATAATATAACATCATATGTACATTATGGTACTTTTTTATACTATTTTCTATTTTCAAACAAGTATATAATATTTTTTCTATATTTATATTTTGTACAGACAAATATGACAAGAGTAATACAAAATACTAAAAATACAAAATGCACCTCTCATTTTGAATGGATTCCGTATTAGTAAATACTTCCTGATTTCTGCTTCTGTTCCTGATCTATCTTTTTCCTCTTCCTCTTCTTCTTGGGTTCTTTTTAAGGCAATTATTTAACTTTGATTCACGTATCACGTATCAACCACCGTTTTGAGTACAGAGTACTGAGCTTTGAGCTCTTAATTTTGTGTGAGTATATTTATATTAGTATACTATTATACAATACTCATGTATTTATTTATTGCACAGGAAGTTGAGACTTGAGATTTAAGAGATCCAATATTTTCTGTCACAAAACGAAGGAACGGAATACACAATTTTGACACAATAGACAATAGAGCCCAGTGAGAACTTTGTCGGAAAAAGGAACAGCTGGATGATTCCAATATAAAATAATATTATAATAATAATTTTAGTCAAACTGGGAAGAAAATTTTGTCACTGTTCATGAGAACGGATCCGGATTGACGCCAGCCAGTCAGCCAGCAGTAGAAGAGAAGAGAAGAGAACATAAGCCGAAAGCACTCAAACAAATCCGAAGGACATGTTCACAGTTCATATACACTCATATAATATATAATACATTATATATCATATTTTATATACAATTAGAATGGCACATCAAATCTAATCAGTACTTTTTATCAGTCTCCACGTATTCACGACTTTTTAATTTTGCAGGTAAAAGGTAAACCTCGAAACTCGAAAAGTGTCTCATGTCTCATATATCTCATACCTCATACC
>JABASP010003006.1:0-16324 GCA_019776565.1 Sminthurinus signatus | reverse complement strand
GCAAAAAGACTTTTGCATTATTGGGCCAAAGTCAATGGTGTGGGTGGAAAAAAAAAAACATTGCTGAGCACTGAGCACATTGCATTGGAAGATCAATATGATATTATTTTGTTCCGCGTGGGTAGAAAACTATGTGCAATGTGGCTGATACATGTGTGTGTGTGTGTGGATTACACAAGAATTTGTATACAAATGACAAAATCCTGGCTCATACTAAATTCTAAATTCTAAACCAATTCCTTAAATCTAAACACATCAGTAAAAAAAATAAAAGCAAAGAGAAGAAAAAAACCCATATACTATTTACTTTTTCCGAACGTTAACCCATACACAAACATGTTACATGTTACATATTATATAATTCCTGTGATACATGACATTGGTTGTTGTTTTGTTTTTTTTTCTTGGAAGAAATTCAAACTATTTTGTTTTAAAAACGTTTAAAAGTTTACCCAACTGAGTAGCACGTGATTTTGTAATTATAAAAGTTATAACATAAAATGCTGGATGATGGATGAAGTTTTTGATTAATTCTCAAAGACTGGCCGAGTATGTGTAAAATTTTAATGAACTAAGTTTTACAAATATACTTGTATGAGGAACTAAATTATTAAAGTAAATCATGCATGCATACAATATATAGAACATGGAGTCTTCTGAAACCGGCGTCATGTGAGTAAAAGTATCATGTATTATGTAACAATGTTTTCATGTACATTTTACATTCATTTCATATGAAGCATGTAAACTGTAAACTACATAATATTTCTGTGGATAGTAGAGACTTTTGTTCCTCTAATTTATTAAGCTGCTAAAGTTCTTTGTGTATCAAAAAGATCAAGAGTGCAGAATTATTACAATTTCACACGGAACATCACCTCAAATTGAGTGTATTTGTTTGTTGTATTCAGGATTCAGGAAACTGGAAACTCTATTGTAAACTAATTCTCCATTCTCAGCCTGGGACTTGGTTGAATATCAAAGGAAATTATGATCAACTGAGTACACATGAAAGTTTGGATTTTGGATAAAGTGCCGATCTCTCTTTCTCTTCATCCGCATCTTTCTCTCCTTTATTTTTCAGTGCCTTCGTGCCGAATTTATCGTCAATATCGTTTTATATTACACATAGAAACGTTTCCGTTTATCTATACTTTATAAATTTTGTACTCGTGCTTGAAAAAAAAAGATATTGTGGAGAGCGGATAGTGTCTACGTGCGGCGGGCTTCGTAGTCTGTAGTCCAAAGGATCCGTGAGAATTAACCCGGGAACTTGCACGCACGCACCAAAAATCGTACGATGCAATAAAATGCTACACGTTTTTTCGCATGATTTTGAGTTTTGAGTTCGGCTTTCGGTTTTCAGCTAGTTCTAGTGCTATAGCACTAGTATGAACTTACTCGGAAAGGAATGAGAATTGCCTACCAACAGTAGAAATACACAGAAAGAGAGAGAGAGAGAGAGAGAGAGAGAGAGGAATCCGTGAAAATGACTATACTTACTCTACTACGTCGTATGTATTCTGGTTTTCATATCTATTAAAGTTTTCAGTATATCTGTACCTATTACCTATATATTTATAGGGAGGAATGTGTCTGTTGTCTGTTTTCTGCTGTTGTTGTTAAATGGTAAAGTGTAAAGTGAGAGTGTTTATATTATTATAATATACATATTAGATCTAGTAGATCTAGTATTATTATATTATTATAATAGAGTGTGGAATAGAATGGAAACCTGGGGCAAGCAAAACACGGGAGCATCACGCAGAAACGTTCCACTAGTATTATACAATATACAATATGCCAACTATTTGGCATTTTGTCTGTAGTCTGTAATATGTACGCTATATGCTGAGCGTATATCCAGCACAGTACCTATGAGAAGTATGAGAAGTATGTTGGCATTTCGCAATATAATAATATGTACGACACCAAAAGTTCAGATGGTGCAGCCCAAACCCGGGAATAATAATACGTTTTTGGAGAACGTAGAGATGATTGTGAGGGTTCATTTTGGCAGTTCAGTCAGCCAAAATTTTGGCAGGCCAAGTCAAAGTAATAGCAAAAAAAGTATAGCGTAGTATGTAGTAGCAGCGGTTGAGGAAGAATAATTGAGTAACTATGTAAATATATTACATGTATAGTATGTTGTGTACATCCCTGTAGTCTAGTCTACAGTATACGAAAAACTCTCGTGTACATACATACAAGTTGTACTATATATTATACATATGTTGTGCAGATGAATAATGTTCATAATGGGCCGTGTATTTTATTATGAACGAATGTATACAGTATACAGTGTACATTCTACATTCTACATGTATTATGCATTATGCATGTAGATATGTATGTAGTGTGTACATCAACTTCTGTCTGCAATATTACGCTTCGTATATCTAATATCTACACTAGAATTGAGAATACATATTCTCTATTTATGAATGTATGTATGTAATGTAAACACTAAACATGTACGATGTACGATGTACGGTTTATTTTGTTGACATTGCACACACACTATGCTTGAGATTGAGATCCATTTGGAACCAACCTGGAAATTCTAGGACGGTGGCCTGTACAATATTATGAATTTTAATGGAATTCCTCTTCGTCTTCGTACTCGTACCACTGTACTAGTTTGTAAAATACCGTATACTGTATTGCAAAATATATGGAACACCTTTGGTATAGATATACTATAAACTTACAAGTAATATGTAATATACAGATACAGATAGACGTGGTCATAAAGGTATTGTACATACTAAATACTTATGTACTTGAATGAACTCCTGTATACTGTGGACTATATATTATGCTGATACATGTGCTTGTATTATTGCTCCTCTGTGTTCTGTGTTACACCCTACACAGTACATAATATTATTATATGTACGTATCATGTGCTACTAAGAAGTGAGAGCGGAGAGCGTCGTACATAGTTATGTATGATACATGATATATCACACTGAATTTCAATATAGTTATATGGCAGAAAATCCAGAGAGTAGTCAGCCGCCTCAAAAAAAAATCAATAGAAGTGAACGAACGAAACCGGAGCGTATGCCGTGATATTGTGTGAGAGGGAGAGAAAATGCCATGTTCAGTGTTGTTGTTTCGCTAGTCGGTGTCTGAAACGCTGTTCGCTGTTCCCTGTTCGTGCTCTATAGTGTTCTTCCTGGTGTAATATAATAGTGTATTGGTGAAAGGAAGGCAAAAAGTGAAGTGAAAACCTCGTGCTAGTGTTTTCCCTGTATTTTGTGCATCTCTTACTTAACGTAAGCCCTATCAATAAGATTGTTCAGACACTTATATATTTGTACTTTGTACTTAATATTAACGTATAATTAGATATTAGATATTCTATATTAATAATTACTATTTTTACGATTTTAAAACACGATTTTTCCACACCACCTGAACTGTGTGAATTTAATATTTAATAGAAAATAGCTTCTTCCTAGTTGACATATTGTTAAAAACAAAAATATTAAGCTAATGAAATGGTTCATTTACAAAGAATAACAAAAATATCGTGTTTCATAGAAATCATGTTTTTTTTACAATTTCCAATGTTCTAAATTCTACAGACAGGATACATGAAAAATACAAAATACGGAGGAATTTATTAATTTGCGATTGGCATTTAATCACATTATGTATTATAGAGCTTTTCTGAAAAAAAGGACAGAAATTGTCCTAGAAAAATAATGAGTAACAGACTTTGACTTGAGTTGTCTTTGCTGAAAAGCTGTCATAAACGTTTCCGTGATGGAACCCAATTCATGTGGACAGATGACAATTGATATTTGATAGTTGACAGTTGATAGTTGACGATCTTGTTTGTATGAGTCTCACTTGTCATTATTGTTGTTATTATTGTTCTGCATTTTATTTGGAACGGACACTTATTATTTTCGTTTACTTTGTCATGTTTACGACTGGTTAGTATTGCCATGATTAGTGTTTACTGTTTACTTTTTACGATGTCTGCCAGGATAGCTCGGGAAGGAGGGATAATTTATTTATTTATTAATGGTATCGTATAATTGATCCTGGCTGTCCTATATTTCCGTAATCCGTATAGTTGGTAATTATTTTGACCATTAACGTCTGGCGTGTCATCATAATTAGAATGACACAGTATCTAAAGTAATATTGATTTTATTCCAGGATCATTGTGTATGGTTGGCACATATTCATTAATTTATTGCTTGGATTAAATGGTTTAAAAGTCGGGCAAGTTTTCTCTCATTTAATATGCAGAGTTAATGAATAGAAAAATTATGTAATAGTATTTAGACATTTGGTTATAATTATCATTATAGGTTAGAATTTAGAATGCTGTACACTGTACACTACTAGAATCGCACAATAATAAAAATAATAATGGTCATCATCATCATTAGAGTAAATAGTAATCCTATCCTATAAAATTGCATAGTGACAAAAAGAACAACATGACAACCAACAACCAACTGTAATTCAATCTTCAATCTTTTGTAAACAATAGTTTTGGGCTTTGGTATTAAATGTTGTTGAGTCTAGATAGTGTAGAGTGTAAAGTGTGGAGTCTAGAATTTAGGGAAATTCACCTACTTGTCTGTCAAGCTGCCAAAAAGGAAATTCTGGTGTAAACAAAAATGTGTTGTTTCTTTTTATCTTTTCCTTGTGATTTATCTTTAGAAGTGATCTATCGTTTTGAAAAAAAAGAAAGGAAAAGAAAAAGAAGTTGCAAGTGCATATCTTTGGGTGTTTAAGCTTGCACAGTACACGTAGTACATGTTATATTTTATATTTTATAGAGTCACATTTTTGTAATAGCTGAAGGAGTAAAATGTGATATGCACCTATGTGTATTTTGTATTTTAGTGGAAATGAGAAGTATTCTTCACGATTCATATAACGGGAACCGCGAGAGAAACAGTAATAGACAGTATTTACTTGAATGTTTATTTTGTATTTTGAATGCATTAGATATTTATTAAAAGGCAATTGAACCTCTCTATTCCAAGTAAAAGTAAATATAAAGAGTGGGTGAGTGAGGTAGGAGAAAGGGAGAAAGTATAGAAAACTTTGTTGTTGTTGTAAAGTCTACCTCCTCTAAGTAAAAAAAAGGATCGATAGCAGATGACATTATTTACTTATTCATGTCCATGCTTATTAATAATAATAATAACTATTATTATTGCTATCAAAAAACATTAGTGTTTTTGCAAATACAAAATATTGAATGCTGAATGCTAAATCGTAGTGAACCATTTAAAGGTTATTTTGGAAATGAAAGGACGAAAGGTGCATCAAAGTCCAAATACAAAATATTGTACAAAATACAAAAATCTTTAATAATTTACAAGTCAGTTGGCAGTTGACATACTTGTACAGAGTACAAAGAGATTAAAGCCACGCAGTACAATGTACTAAATAACTACTAACAAGTCGCAGAAATGTTTGGCACAAGTATGTACTTGTACTTGTAATTTTCTCCGATAAGTAGTTGATTGCTGATTACCATTTCCAGTCCATTGTGCATAGTGCATAGTAAATGGAAAACGGTAATGTAAAATATGCATAAAGTAGGTAAAAAGTATAAAGTATAAAGTATGTATGCTGCTTTGATGAACCCAGTCCAATAGAGACTGGACAAATATTTCTGCTGTGCTGATAATAATAAAATGCTAAATGGATAAACATAAATTGGTATAGAACATGGTATAGAATTCCATATTGTGGCATCTGGTTTCCAAAAGAATAATAATTCCAATCCAGCTTTTGTGAATCGTGTATGTACTATATGTACTATGTTGAAAACGAAATTCTTATACTTATACTACGAGTTACGAATTTCTCTGCACAGATAAGTAATAAAACCGGTGCTTATTTGACTTGCAAGTTTTAACATTGATATTATTGTATTCTTTGAATACTCTACTACCATTTTTACATACTGAAACCAGTACAGTAAATTTTCATTTCCATAGTTTGGCATAGACAAGTCGTCTTTTAAACGTACATTTTTCCAATATTTATTTATCATTAGGCCAAGCATGTGTAGTTTTTTTGTATACATTATTTTATGCTTGTGTGCTTGTGTATTCATCCAAACCATTTACCATTTACTCAAAGTTCAAGTTATTACTTATTACTTCCTTTCAAATATGACAAGGTTCATTCGAACCTTTTTACCGTCCTCCGTTACGAGTTTTTAGTTTTTGCCTATGTATTTATGAATGACTGTATACTTAAACCTTATAACATTGCTTTTAATTTTCTGTATGAAATATTTATGTATGCCTGATTAAGATTAAGTGTTGGGTTAAAATTTTATTACCCTTTGTTTATTTTTTGTTGAAGAATATTTATTTATTATTTATTACAGTAATATTATTATATAAGTTCACAGCTCACATCCTAGTCAAATGGTTCATACACTTAAAGTAGAGAAAGTAACCTTACGTTTAACATAGTTTAGAATCTTTCATGGAATCTACAACAATCAATAATAGTAAAAGACTAAAAGGCGAATTTGAGTTTTTATTATGCGTACTTACAATGTACCTTACATCTTATATGTAGTGCTTTTCAAAACCAATGATCGATATTTTTATTTTCCATTAAAATTATGGACTGTGTACAATTCTTGAACTTACATGAGGATTAGGAATGGAACACATGCATATTTTAATATTTACAAAATCTACAAATCTAAAAGTACTAACAATAAGTACACATAAAACATGCATAATATAGTATGTTTGCTTTTTTTTCTTCATACAGGAGCTGTTAGTTGTTACCCACTATTTTATTTATGTATAATATGTTTAGATTGAATTGTGTAATATCTTTGCAGAAACAGAAATGAACTAAAGTATAGGGTATAGGTTACAAGTTTCATTTATTCATTCATTCAAAAAAATTTTACACTCTTTGACTCTCTTTCTGGTCATGTTTCAACAACTTTAGTCTTCATAATAGTACCACGCATATTTTTTGTGTACTGTTTATTATAACTGTGTCGCCACATGTGCAAGAAACTTTTTTGTATGCGTACAAAGTACATGTACACATGAGGCAATATGATAAAAATCATGAAACAAATATCGTGTATAGATCGAATCTATCTATCTGTAAATAATAAGTATAGAAAAATGGTTTTGTAAAATACTGCCAATGTGTAAATCTATAATCTATACCCCACGCACCATAAATCTATATAATATCTTTTCTTTATATTTTTTCAGAAGCTCTGATGAGTAAGTGAGGGAAGAGGATAAGTTCGTACCAATGATTTCATTAAAACTGGTCTCGACACATTTTCTGAAACAGCCGTAAAAAACTCGGTAAGCTTTTTCAGAATTTTTCTAATATTAATTTTGATTCTCGGTATGTTTGTATTCAATATAGCAAAAATAGCAAAAGACGTGTACGTTGTACTTAATATGTTTTCTGTGATTATTTAATTTTCAGTTTATAGAAGGAAGACGAAGTTCAAGAAAAAAGTATTTACGCACAAGAAGTAGCAGTACCTGTACTCGTGAATTTTTAATTGTTGTATCAGTTCAATCCATCTCCCAGCTGCCTAGTAGTTTTTGCTAGAAGAGAATTTTTTTTAATTTTATTCTTTTTATACTGTACAACATTAAAAGCTTGTATCAACCCCTGGGACTAGAGCTAGAGCTAGAGCTAGAAAGAAGAGAACCTGAATTACGTGTCAACTGATAACTGATAGAATTTCATCCTTACCAGACGAAAGAAAAAAACAAAAAGTAAAGAAAAGTGACAGAGTATGTTCAAACTTCGCCGGCCCTCAGTTTGCTCAGACCTGGATATTTTGTCTGATTCGGATTCCGTCTCCGATGTCACAGATGAAATTCAGAAGGTGCGTACATTCTTATAATTAATTTTTTTTACTACTACATATACATACATTCATACATACATATTAAATACTATATCTGTACTACGTGTTTACTCTCTAGACTCTAGTGTGTAGTGTGTAAAACACACATTACACATTATACAATAGATATATATACATAATTTGTCATTTTAGTAGGTACTTTCTACTTTCTATAACGGGGCGCACATGCAATTCAATATTCAGCATGGAAATGAAACTAGTATTATTTTTCGCAAGTACAAAAGTATTAAGTACAAAAGTATGTACTTATATACATGTAATTTAATGGGATTATGCTACAAATGTCATTTTATTCAACTGCGCACTTAGGTAGCGAATAGTGAATAAATCTAGACGGCAAGGTTTGCAATTTAGTCGGCGAGTGGCGAGACATGCAGGCATGCTTTCAGTCAACACGCTGATATTCTGGTTTAGATTAAAATACAATACACAATACTATTTGCTCCGTCTTCTGATATTACATACATTATCGAATAGGTATTTTATTAATAGTTGCATATGGTGCATATTTCATTTAATATTATTTTGTAAGTATATACATTCCCTTTTTGGTTCCCCTTCAAATGTAAGATGTACAATGTACAAGTCAGAAATTACAAGGGATGTTTACAATTTGTTACTGAGACAAGTATTTTTTATTATTATCTTTATATCAAAGTTACAAAAATAATACTACTGGAATGGTGACAGGAAATAGTTGTAACCACTTGTTATCTAATTTGTAAATAAACTCGATTGTGGTTTATCTTTGGTCAAGAATTTGTACTTTGGAAAGCATCTCAGGTTTCAATTCATTCATGCATACATACGTTTTTACAATTTACTGTCAATATTGAATCTTTTTGGGTGTTGCAAATGATGAGCATTTTTTATAAAGTGTGTATATATTTGATAAGGAAGTACATGCTAGTATTCATATCAAATATTACATGTGTAAGAGAGAGGAAATCGGAACTGACAAAATTTACATGCTTTTGATATCTTTATCGATTGTGACAGTGTCACGTTGTAAATATAGTTGAATGCTCCCACAGTTCATCCGTTGTTAGTTGTTATTAATACTATACTACTATACTTATTATCATGATAGTGCATGTGGTTTAGAGTTTAGAGTGAGTGGAATAGAATGAGGCCTAATGACTCACTAGAATAATAGAAAGGAAAAAAGTAAACATTATTCAACTCTAGATTCTAGATTGGAAGTCAAGTGTCAACTTTACAAAAACTGCCCTACTAGGCTACAAACACGCATTTTCTATAATCAATAATCGATAGGAGTAATAACAGGAGTGGTAGTGGAAGGAATCCACTAGAAATACATGGTACATTTATATTTGTAATTTTCATGTTTACTACATTGTTTGTTATATTGTATGCATTCAACAATAACCTGAAATTATATGTTGTTGTTGTTGTTTTTGGTATCATCATTATTATTATTATTGGTTGTTGGTAGTCAAACTACCTGAATATGAATAGAATAGTAATACTATTTGTTCCACCAGTTGTATTTCCTACAATTATAATAAGTATTATTATTATTATACTTGGAATCACGCAATATGTATTTATTTTTTTGTGAAACTTGCTTGCATATTATATTTAATACGTATCTAAAATCCTGAGTTTGCATTTTCTTTTTCTTTTTGAATGGTGATATTGTATATTGTATGGGAACCAAAGTCATTTGTTTTATTTATATTTTAAATCTACAAAAAAAAAATATTGTAGACAGCTCATATTAATTTCCAACATAAAGAATAACGAGCATTTATATCTTTATTTATAGTAGTGACATTTACCCTTTCTGTCACTCTCGACTATTTTTATGATCCATGACTCTTGATTCTTGATTCTTGATTCTTGACTCTGGATGCTTGATGTAAGTATGATGTTTGATGTTTGATGTTGACGCTCTATTATTAGTCAAAAGTCCTAATGATCACTTAAATTGAAGTACGAAGCAATTAGTTCATTGAGCATGACATTTTATGCCTCAACTACAGAATATTGAGATAAAGTCTACCGTCTTCTGTGTCTCTGTCTCTGATCTTTGACAACTATCAAGTCTCATGACTAAAATACCGTTTTTATGACACTGTAATATGTAATATGTAATAAGCAGTATCCACTATTTACTGTTTACATTATATATTATCCATACTACATACACTGCCCTATGTCCTACAAGGTCATAATTAATTCTATTGCAGATCACAGTGATGAAAACTTAAAAGATACAGAGGATAGAGAACAGAGATGGATGGGGAAAAGGAAAAGGCCACCAATTTTCTTGTTAGTGTAGATCGTAGATCGTAGATCCAAGTTGAGCATTTTTAGCGTAATCAAGTTGTCGTTGCGCTGTACAGTGTACGTTGTGCACTTGAGTTGTATCTTATAATTAAATAAAAAGTAATATTACGGTATCAAGTATGAAGTATGCAGGATTGAATCAAGTACATTAATATAAATATATATACGTAAGTGCATGAAACTTTGTACATTATTATTACCTTGTATCGGACATGAGACCTTGATGTAAAGTCTGAAATGTCAAAAAGAGACACTGATGATGTAGGACGACATAGGAAGTTCTGGCTTGGTTTGGTTTGGTTTAGAGTTTGGACGTCACACAGTACTCAGTACATTTTAGCTTGTGAAAGGGGATGGGAAAGGGAAATGAATTTTCTGGTTATTTGGTAGTGAAAGCGGAAAGGACGGTGGAGAATTTCCCGTAAGCCTGGTGATAATTAGCAACATTGCTATCAGAAATTGTCTGTGATGTACACTGTACAGATTTAATACTGTTGAGATTTAGTCTATATTCAGCATCCAAGATTTACATCCATGTATTGTGCATGTACTTTATATATGTAACTACATTTATTTTCCAATAGTGGTTTGTACCACAAAAAGGGATGGTTTTGCCTTCATAATTATCCTATCAACGACCATACAGTTGAAAATGTATTTCTCCTCTGAGTATTCCAAACTTGAAATATGCGAGGTTTTCTTACCATGTAAAATGTACATTGTACATAATATGTGAGTGTAATTTGAAATAGTATGGAGTATGGACATCATGTATCGTCTATGCAAGAAAATGCCTGAGACAAGTTACATTTTATTAAGTATGGTTGTGCTGTACATATATCTATGTAAATATAATGTAGAACATAATTGAATTTCAGATTTTAGATGGGGTAATTGAATAAAGGAAACTTAATCTGACGATGAATAATTAAAGCCCTTTTCCATTCATATTTTCATATTTCATATGCACCGAGTCAGTAATAATTTATCTTTCTTCAAAAAAAAATGATACAAGATATTGTATACTCTACACATTTTATATAGTATTTTTTCATTTTTTTGTCCATACGCAACAAATGAAAGAGCAAGGCATGCTTAAATAATAATAACGGATTCATGGTAAAATTTTTCCGGTATAGACTACTCTTCTTCTGTCTTTTTTTATAAAGTCACATGGTAATCAATGTGCTTTCAAGAATAGGATCAAAGTATTTTGACGGATAGTCATTAATTAATTTTCTTGGAATTCCACTTCCTTTGCACTTAGTACATAATACGGTTTTGCGTCATTAAATGAATGGACAAGAATATTTTGCCTAGACAGGGTAAAGTTTTGTCTCTGTGACAGTATTTTAATTGACGTCTCCACTACGAGGAAACAAAGATTACAATTTACCATTTACAATTTACCATATGTACTGTAAAAAAATTCCAAGACGTTGCATTTGAAATGTTATATATTATATGTACAATTTACATTTTATGCAAGAGAAAGCTTGAATTCTTCAGAGTTGCAGGTTTACTCTAAATGGAGATACATAGTGCATCTACTGGTTTCCTGTGGACAGAATCATCTGATACGTAGTACAATATACAATAAAAAAAAGAGATCAATGTTATATAAAACTTGTACGTCTCAGGATAAAAAGTTACGCAATCCACATTTTCATAGATCATTCTGAAATTTTACAAATCATAAAATATGCGTCATGTAAATAGAGACAGTTTTCATGTCTGAAATTGTTGTTTTTGAAATTTGAAATGTATCAGTATTTCAGGCAATGGGTTGTTTTATTTTAATTTTATAGAGATACTATCCTATTTCAATATCATTTTCTCTTTTTTAGCCTGACTAAAAAATGTCATGTTAATTATTAATCGTATTTTCATAGATAGTTTACACAACTTTTTGTTTTATGTATTATGTATGTGTTTTATTTGAGACGAGACGATAACTCAACTTGTATACTAGTATCTAGTATCTAGTATAAACTATTTTTGTTGTGGTTTACTACTACTAGAAATTTGATACTCCAATTCCATTTCAAATTTCAATCACTTGACTGATTCATGATACTCTTGCTTGTTCCGCATTAAATAAAAAATATATATTTCCTTCCTCCCTTTCATTCATTCATCCATAATCCATAATCGATCAAGTTAAATATATATTTTTTAAATGAAAATAACAGGAATGACGCTGATAGTTCACATGATATTATTTACTGTTTACGATAATATTTATGTAGTACATAATAGATAACAGAAAGTAGACACATTGTCCAAATAAATTATATTCTACATTTTATATTTTATTATTATTATTATTTGGACGATGGATTGGAAAAATTTGTAAATAGTAAATATGGAATATTTTCTTCAAAGCAATATTGATTTTTATTATTCAAGTTTCAAGTGATGATATAAAATTGGTTTGCTGTTTACTGTTTACCTCAAATAACAAGACAGTTGAAAGTTGAACGATAAGAAAACGTTCTACGTGTATGAAAAATACATAAGAAAACGTACATGTGCTCCAAGTATTTTGTATTTTCTAGTTTTGGTGTTATTTTGTGGATTACAATTTAGAATCTAATTTAATATTGTTATAAAATTGAATCGTATTGTATTAAATGTTAAATTTAATTACAATAATATTCGAATTATTGTTGTTTACCCTTAATCTTGAAGAGTGTTATCCAGTCATCAAATTTTCAACCTAAATCGCGTACTGCGCAGTGTCTACGTAAATATTAAATAAGTATTTATTTGTTCAAATTCTGCATAGTAGTCAACTCTACTTACAATTTACAACTTCCAACATTGATAATCAAGAAAATCAATTCAAAATACTAAAGTGCACACATGTATTCTTTTATTTTTTCAAGTATTATGAGGAAGAGGTGATAATGTTTATAGTTTATACATTATACATAATACTTACTGGAAAACAAAGAGAGAGAGATTAGATTTGGTGCAATCCAGATAATTTTTAGTGCTTAATACTGCTGATTCAAGTACCATATAAACAATATTATATAGATATTATTTGCAGACTTTTGATATTCAAAAGAAAGATAAAGTAAAATACATATTACATATAGAGAACAGAGGTAAACAGTAAACATTAGTGCAATTTCCACTCCTTTTAACTTTTAATGTACATGTCCAAGTTATTTCATTCATATAAATAAATACGTACATACTACGATTTTGTATACATACATGTATGTATAAGGAGGCCTGGATATTTTGATAAATAAATAATAATCAGACATATATATTACATTAATAACTGGGAGCGGAAAAAGATATGTACATGATATTTTTTAGTACTCTCTTCAGGATTTTATTCAGTAGGAAACTGACAATTCAAGCTATAATAATAAATAAACTACCATAATCAACAAAAGCCTGTGTTATTAGATAATATAATATAACACATCTCTTATGATTATGTACATTTATATGTGTATTATAGTTTATTATTTATTATGAGGATAGGCACGATGATCTGTAAATAAAAACAGAAAGAGAGAGACGCATATAACCTACAAAAGAACTTTTCTGTATTCAACATTCAACCTCAACGAGTATAAAAGGAAATGCAGTTCTATTTTGACTTTAGTTCTATTCAGAAAGTACAAAAGGTTGATTCATTTATAGAGTTATTGTGTTATTTCACTATATTACAGATATATTCATTCATTGTCTTCCGATTTGATTGATTAATATAGTAATTTTAGTCAGCGGAACAATTGACGTCCAGAATAAAGAACAAAAAATATAAAGATATAATAATATATACACGTCTTACTCTGTTATTGTATATAAATATTTTTGCAAACCATTTCCAGTTCGTTATACTCATAACCTTGAGCCTTGAGTTTCAGATAAAAAGAAAGAAAGAAGGGAAATAATTTTGCCAGGATTAGAATTATTTTGTTTGATGGCATGTGAAAAAATAATTTTTGTTTTCGTCTAGTCTCAACTCTCAGATTTAGTGAACAACGAAGAAGGAATTAATCATTTTTTTTTGTTCTGTTTTTGTGGAATTTATATGGAAATTCGTCTAGCCGTTTTCGTGAAATATAATATACCTTGTTTTTGTTGGACATGCAAAGTTCTTGTTATTCAAAACAGTATTGTTTGTTGGGCCGGAAAAAGTAATAACTTTCAAACCATTAGGGTAGGAACGAGGAACGAGAGGGACACATAATATATTATATGTAAATGTAATATAAGTGTACATATATGTGAGCATATAATAAAGAATAAAGAGGACGTAAACAAGTTAATTTGGATACTTGGGAACTGAACAGAGAACACAGAGTGCGTAGGAAGTCCCAAATAATATATAATATATACGAATATACTCAATTTATACAGTGTACAATACAATATGCAGTATACATAGAAAGTGAGATAAATACAGAGACAGACAGAGAGAGAGAGCGAGAGGGAAATGAGAAGGTCAGCGGGTATAAGCTCAAGTTTACTTTCTTTTCATATCCACGTGCCTGTTTAAAAGTCTGTAATCAGATTTGATACTCACACATACTCAGATTCAAATTCTAAGTTCTAACCAATACCAAGGCTTTTACTGTTGTCCCATGAATTTTTTCATTGAAATTGAAATAAACAAAAACCAAAATAAACAAAATAGTTACAAGCTAGCCAGAAATTAATTCAGTTGTTGGCTGTTGGTTGTTGACTGTGGCCGGAACACGGGTGTGAGTGATAAAAAGTAAACAGTAAAAATTTCCCCCTTGTTTTATCCCAATATCCACCTTCAAAAGGGATAGAGTAAAAGTGATCAATTGAAAGTGAAGTTTTCCCATTTACCTTATACCCATTTGTGGGATTGTGTTTGTAGCTGTAAATAGAAAGAGCTGTGATTCAGTGCTGAACTTAAAATTTTCTTGCCTCAGTAAATAATCAGTAAGTCGTACTTGCACACGAGTTGACTTTAATCCTTCTGTTTCTATATATTTTGTTCTAGTTTGAAAGAGAAAATAGTAGGAGGAAACAATTAAAAAAAAGTGGATAGCGTTTAGGATTCTGTTGTCTGTTGTGCTCACTTTTGGCTCTTGAACCAGAACTACCAGTTTTATCCGGTTTTTAGTCGGATTTATCTAGTTGTAAAGTATTAAGTATTTAGTTCACCAACCACTCGAAAGTCGAAAGTCAAAACGTGAAAATAAACGTGTACATTGTTTGTGCTATACAAGATACAAGTAAATCCATTTAAATTTATAAATATGGGAGTTTTCGGGTTTCTATTCAAGAAGAAGAAAAAGGTAAATTTTTTTTCCACTTAATATTATTTTTTATACAAAAAATATTATCAATATCAAAGTAACTTTTACAAAGACAAAGACATTCCGCAAAGTGTAAGAGTTAAAAAAAAATACAAATACAAAGTCAAAAGTAATTCAAAAGGACATTAATTTTTTACATGAAAAAAGAAAACAAAAAGAACTATATTGTCTTGAGTCTTGAGTCTTGAGGTCAAAAATGAGATAAATGTAAAATTTATTTGTTGACCTTTACTTTAGTACAGGCATTTATTTACAGTTTACAGTGAATGGGAAATATTATTTGCCATTTAATAATTTATTGGCACTTTACTAGTTACTAGACTAAGTTTATCATGATGATGATGCTTGTATTCCTACTTTTTTTGGCATATTGCTTAATAAATTGTGTACAGCGGGTGCAAGATATATAAAAGGAGATGGAAAATGAAAGGTTTTAGCCGAGTACATAGTAAATAGTGACAAGAGCAATCATGATGAGGATGATATCAAGTACTTGAAAACGAGATACTTGAAAGAATTTTGTTGTTTTGTTTCTTCCTCATCCAAATGACTGTATAATTTCTAAGAGCCGAAGGAATAAGAGGAATAAGGGGATCGTGCCAAAACCCGAGGAATTTGGTGAAGGCGGGTTCTGTGGGTTGTTCTTTTAACTCGTATCATCATCATCAGTAGCAACATCATTTTTCCGATTTTTCTATATGATGTATGTATGATGTATCAAAATCAAACAATACTTATCTCAGTTTAAAGTGTATTTTCGAAAGAT